>QXTE01000240.1:2093882-2181944 GCA_003942145.1 Platysternon megacephalum | reverse complement strand
TAAGGGGACAGCTGTAAGAAACAAAATGGAATAGGGGGAAAGCTGTAACAGACAGTTATGTCAACACGTTGCCTCGTCACAACCCGGCATGATCATATATTGCTACACTTTCACAAAGGAGACATTGCAAAGCAATGTCACGAGACTCTATAATCTGCAGGCTCCATTTGATGTCAAAGGTCCTTTCTCCTCCTTTAGTCCTTGCTGCTTTAAGGTAAGGGGAGTGTCCCTCCCCTGTCTGTCTCCCACTCTGGGTCACTTGTGAATTCACAGCTGCATGTGGGCAGAGAAAGCCATGTCTAGGGCTACAGGGAAGCTTTAGGAAACATGGCCAGATTCTGCAGAATTGTCACCCATTCCTTCCCCCTGCCTGCCAGCTTCTGCTGAAATGTTTTGGAAAAACTGCAGAATTCACATATGAAAATAGAAATAAATTGGACACAGTTCACTGTTGCCCATTCACAGCAAGAGGTGAAGGCCTGTGAAATGAAAACGGAGGAAGTGGTATCTAATAGTTAAAGCAAGGAACAGCATGTCTGGACTCGGTTCTATTCTTGAGTTTGCCATGCAGCCATGGGCAAGTCACTCAGATCTTGCTATGCCTCTGCTTTGCTAATATGGATAATAAGGTTTCCCTGCAGTCCAAAGCCCTATGTACTCTGTGGTAAGCGGCACCTAAATTCTGTGGCAAGATCACTGGATTCTGCGGCTTTTGGTGGAAATTCTTCAGCAGCTTCAGATCAATTTCGAAAAAGGAGAATGGAATGAAATTTCAAAAATGGACACTATCTGTAAAGCTGCATGATTGAAGATGACCATTTTATATAATTGATATTATCACTGTTATACATTGCAACAAATCTGTCACAAAATATATCATGTAAGGTGTCAAAGAAAAAGCTACACTCTATCCATGTATCATCTTTGGATCTAAAGTTCTGAATATTGGCTATACTGTATATTTGTATCTCCAGCCTGTGTTTTGTTCCTGAGTGACACCCACTGGGTAGAATTGACATCAGGGCTAGGTAGCTATGTATTGATGGCCCATCAAGGATCCCAGCTCTCAAAATGGGCCATTGAAGAAACTCAGCCTGTCCAGCTCTTCCTGAGAATGCCTCAGACAGCCAGGAGCCATTGACCACCCTCTGTGATTCAGCAAAACATGTAGGGGCATGTAATATGCTCATGTGAGTGTGGCATTATCAGTGTAGCCCTTCCAGGTACCCGGTCACACTATCATCTGCACAGCATACCCTGTATCATTTATTTTGATGTTCGGTTTCTTTACACTGCCTCCACATATTTGGTTTTCAGTATGCCACAGATGGTCACTTTTAGGTTTTAGACTGAACTACCATTAAGATAAATGGAGCAGCTCTCAGAGCTATGATGTCAGGCTGTCTGCAGACTCAGGAAGATAACACTGCATACTCGTGTTTCAAGATTTTCTTCACAGCCATGAAGGCTGGGAGCATAATTTTGTTACAGTGAAAGCAGAGTTCTGGAGCATGTTTCTGTGTGAAGAGGTGAATTCCATGGCCACAGAATTGTGGAATACATGGGGTTCTGCCAACAGTAACTCAGAGACATGTCTGGAGGATCAGTTAATGGTTGTAGAGTGATGTGAGGTCTTTGGACAAAAGGTGCCTGAGAAATGCAGAGTATTAATATGAGTTTGACTAGGCCATGAAATGTAGGGGCAGGCTACAGGAGCCCCTTCTCTCTTGCTGAAGTCTCCCCTGCACAGGGGACAACCATACTCTAGCTACAGAGCACTGGGCAGCACAATGTGGGGAGGACAGTGATCCCTGCCTGCTGTGCTCCAGAGAAGGTATGTCCCTGGCCCCTGAACACTGGCGAGTGTCAGCAGCGCGATGTTCGTGGTGAGGCCTGTGAATCTTCCTCTGCACAGCGTAGCCTGATTTAGGGTGTACTGATAATATTAATTTGGATAATATGGGAATTTAATTTATTAATTTAATTGTATTTTGATTTAATTTAAGTAATAATATTACTAATAATTAATAAGTATTCATTGGTATGGGTCTTAGGCTCGCCAATCTGTTTGATCAGAAGATAAAAGTTCTTGTCCCGAATCAGGCTCCACAGAATTTACAAAGGACCCTCGGGGGTATGACAGGAAGCTCACACTGAGACACATATAGCCTTAAAGACTTTTTATTAAAATCAATAATAGTAAGTAAATGGTAAAATAACCAGAGTTACAAAGTTACAGTTATATTACTGCTATTCAAAAGATACATATGATAATATAATATTATATGCAACAAAGCTTTGGTTAATATACTCACCCTTCCTTGATAACCTGGTGGTAAGAGACACAGGAACAGCCTTGTGGTTCAGGTTTCTTAATTCTTGAGTGAGGGATGCAGTGCTTAGAAGAAACTAATGCTACGAGCTATTAAAGTGAACTTGGGGTTTACTTGACTAACTTAAACTTAAAATCAAAACCTAATAAAGAATAAAACTTAGGGAAACCGAGCTTAGCCTAGTTCCTTTGAAACTTAAAGTTTAAGAAGAACAAGTATAGCCTACTAATAGTAACAATCATCATAGATAGAATAGATAGAGTAAAAATAGAATGTAAGTGAGAAATGGAGTAAAGTGAGAATTGAGTACTCTATTGAGTACTCTTTTATAGGGCAAATGCTGGAACTCCTTCCTCTTATGCCCAAATTTAATTCCTCACCCACAGAAATGTTAGGGTACACTAACCCCATAGGCTTATATGTATGTGCGTATTGATGACAGGTATATATGCACATCAGTCTCTTGTGGTGTTCTTGTTAAGTCTGTGGGTACAACATTGAAAACCCCCCTATGCCATTCTCTATTGTCTATTGGTCTAAATAAAAGGTCATGGACATAGGCGTGGGTACTCATCTATTTAGGTAGCAAGATATAGGTCAGCTTTGCTTTCTGAGTAAAAGGTCTTAACATAGATATGCTAACTTTGCCTTAGCTTAACATACAGGATATGGCCTGTAGGTCTCTTGCATTACAGCCAAACTTACTTTAATATAAATCTATAAATCTATTACAATAAACCAAATACTTAAACTTTAAGAAAAGAGATATATATATATATATGTAAGCAAGCAGGTTAGTCCTATAGGCTACAACAGATCCACCAGCTATTGCCCCGAACATTTTTTGGGGAGGCATGGTGGGGGGGATGACACCAACTCTGCTGAGGTTATTTGAGCTCTCAGCTCCATAGCCATAGGGGAGATTTCTCAACTAACCCGGGGGCTTATGAATTAAAGTGCTCTGCTACAGATAGAGCTGCCAACAGTCCCTTTTTACAAGGGACATCTCTTATTTTTTCATCTCTGTACCACAAGATCAGGAGTTGCTGAGTGCTGCAAAAAGCAGCGAGAAATACCCCTGGCGAATGTAGGTGAGTACTGCTTATAAATTATTATTAATACTAATAATGATGATAATACTGGGGGAAGGGGATGCTAAGAAAACAGCACCTTATTTTTTAAATATAATGTTGGCAACGCTAGCTACAGATGACACATTACTGTTGCTCCTAACACAGTCCAGACCAGGTCACAGAGTATCCCTCAAATCCCATTAGCAGAGAGGATAAAGCATGACCGAATTTGGGGAGGAATAGATAATTTTTCCCTTAGCACTGTGGAAGTTGACAATCTGCAGGGTGATAGAACACAAATCCCACAATGTTGCCATCATATCTAGACAGAGATTGAATTAATTCTATCCTCATATTGGACCCTGTCATTAAATTGCAATCAGTATTGCACAGTGCTCCTGCGGGGATTAGAATTTCCCCACTGAACTTCATTGTTTTTGAAACCCCTAATCCTTCCTGTTTTCGACAACTGCTCCCTAATTCCCAGAAATCCATTGCACTTCGTAGCCTCTGTAATATGTTTCACATAGCTAACCTGCTTATTTTACTCATACCCTTATTTCTTCAGTTCCTTGGACCCTTACTCAACTGCTTAACCATAGTCATTTGGATTGCTTCACCCCACTCAGCCATTTGTAGCTTGGCAATTTCTTGCCCACTTCTAGCCCATTCCCAGGATATTATATTACATTTCCTTTATTTCTAGTAAGAAAGTGACTGCTGACTCAACTCATCAGAGATCACTCTTCTTTCACTGTCAGTATGAAGCCAGTACTGTAGCATGATTATGGAAGGTTTTGTACTGTTGGAGGTGCTGCCTTTTAAATAAGGCATAAATTCCAGGTCCTGTCCACATGTGGTCATTTAAGAGCTCCTGGCAACTTTTGGTAAGAGTAGGGCTATTAAAACGAGTGTCCTGATCAGATTCCAGTTCTGTTGGGTGCCTTCTGACTAGCTAAAATTCCCCAGGTAGTTACCATTGGGAATTCAAGTCTCCTACCTAAATTTACCCACAGTATTTTTCTTCATTTCCTGTCCTATATTGTGTAGTGTTTCTGTGTTCTTTTAAACAGATATTCCCCAGTGGTGAATGCATTTCAGTAGTAGGTGAAGGGAACTGTACAATCCCTAACCCACAGAGAGGGTGTGATCCTTAATTCGCTAGGGTTACATTTTTAAAGGTCTCTCATACCATCTTCCAATTTTACACTTGCAGTTAGATTCCAGGGACAAATGATGGGTCCTAGTAGACTGATTAATTGTTTTGTTGGTGCAGTCAGATGCACTTTACAGCGCTGCAACTTTCTCGCTCAGGGGTGTGAAAAAACACACCCCTGAGCACTGCAAGTTTCAGCACTGTAACATATCAGTATAGACAGTGCACCAGTGCTGGTAGCCGGTGCTGGTAGGTACACCCCTCGTGAAGGTGTTTTTTTTAGAGAGCTCTCCCCCAGCGCTATGCCACAACTACAAAAGCCACGTTAAAGCACTGCCGCAGGATTTCAGAAGCAATCAGGATTGGTCTAACTCTGCTCCCAGTGGAGTCAAAAGCAGTTTTGCCATTGTCTCCTATGGGAGCCAAGTTAGACCAATACTGAGAACTTCTGAAAATCCAAATCCTAGAGGCCTGCACAGTTGCTTTCAAAAGTGCCTTGTAAAGTGCTTTGAGATCTTTAGTTTGGCAGGCAGTGGAGAATTGCAGTATCCATCTAACCTTTCTGATACAGGATTGCACTGCGTGTCCCTTTCTGATATTCTAGCCAGCATAGTGTTCATCCCACAGGTCACCACTTGTCCATTTCCATTTCTTTTAATTTTTGTAATTTAAATATTAAAGTTATATTAGTACTGGTCTTAGATGTCAGAGTACAAAGTGAAAACCTGTTCATTCATGTAATGGGTGTGTCTCAGGAAGTGACAACTCAAGCTTCCACATAATGTCCTGCTAATGTAAATACTCCAACCTTGACCTGATGTGCACAGCTTTCTAGAGAGGAAGAGATAGAGTGTCATCTCAATGGCCCAGTCAGCCCTTGGTCTCTAAGGTGAGAATGCCAACAAAGGGGCATATTGCTGCCAAGCCAACTGTGACAGTAGTGTTAATTGTATGGACCCCTGCCTGGTAGGGGATTTACTGAGATCTTCAGTCATTTTATACATCATACTGTTGAACACCCATAAATCCAAGAAAGCTGCAGGGAGCTAAACAACATGCAAAGCAAGTTTAGGCTTTGTCTACACTGCCAAGTTTTTTTTGCCAAAAGTTATACCACTTTTATTAAAGTGCTTTAATTAAACCACTGTTGCATGTCCACACTGTGCTCCTTGTGTTGCTGGAGTGCATTCACATTAGCAGCTCTTGCAACGACAAAGAGAGCAATGCACTGTGCGTAGCTATCCCACTCTGCAACTGGCCGCAGGGTGCTTTGGGAAGGGTTTGCAATGCTGCATGGGGCAGGTACAGCATCACATAATGCAGGTTTCTCAATCCCATTGTTCCATGGGCATCCTACTACATTGCCAACTGCTTTTCAATTGAAGTCTGGGGGAGGGAGAGTGTGCGACAGGGAGCATGTGTGGATGGGGGGAGGACAGACTGTGTGTGTTGGGGGAGAGTGAGTGTGTCGGCATGCTGTCTCATAAGTTCAGACAGCCACAGGAAGCAACCTGTCCTGAAACGGGAGGGGGAAACCCCGACATCAGCCCCGCCTCCCTTCCTAGCTCTGCACAGAACAGTCTGTCTCTCTCTCTCTGTCACGCACACACATCCACCACTGCCTGCCTGCCTCTGTGTTCATAGTGTGGGAGACAGCAGGAGCGTTCCACGTAAATGATTGGCTCTTTGTTTCCTGGAGCAGAGCAGAGCACAGCTCTGTCAGAATGGAGCTTTGAAAGGGGAGAGGTGCATCCTGCGGGGCTGCTGAGTTCAAAACAATGAGCAGGGCGGTCACGGCAGGCATTGAGGGACACTCCGGAGGCCAATTACAGCGAGAAAAGCAAGCAAGGTGTTTACACCGTCACTATGGCGATAAAACTTTTGCGCAAAAAGCCTTTTCACTCTCGTCAAGGTGGTTTTATTACAGTGCTGCAACTGAGGAGTTTTGTCTCAAAAAGTGACTTTGCAGTGTGTACACCTCTGTGGTTTCATCCCCAAAAGCTGCCTTTTGGTGAAAAAACTTGGCAGTGTAGACCAGGCCTTAGGGCATGGCTACACTCGAAACTCCAAAGCGCTGGCGCGGGAGTGCTCCCACGGCAGCACTTTGAAGTGCGAGTGTGGTTGCGGCTGGGAGAGAGCTCTCCCAGCGCTGCAGGTACTCCACCTCCCCGAGGGGATTAGCTTACAGCCCGGCTCCCAGCGCTGGGGCACTGTTTACACTGGCGCGTTACAGCGCTGTAACTTGCTGCGCTCAGGGGGGGGTTTTTTCACACCCCTGAGCAAGAAAGTTGCAGCGCTGTAAAGTGCCAGTGTAGCCATAGCCTGAGTGTCTGCTTCCATTTAAGATACATCAATGGAAGCTGCTTTGCATGTACAGTAGCTGCTAAGTACAGCCTAGCCCAAAGGATATTATGCTCTGTCACATTCCCCATTGCTAACACTTTTTAATGAGTGCTTTTAATGAGACAGATGCATACACCGTGGCATGATTCTGATTCCCATTGCATCAGAGAATTAACTCTGTTGACTTCAGTATTAAAGAGTTTTTACATCAGTATTTACAGTATTTACATCAATATTAAAGAGATCAGAATCTGCCTTCAGCATGCTGATAGGTCACAGGAAATGGAGCTCATCAATCCATTTGTAAACTGATTTGATGTGATTCTGTATATAAATGTTCTCAGCTCTTCTAACACAGTATGCTCACATCACCTGTCTGACACAGATTTACTGGCCAAGACAACCCACAACCTGAGGCATCCACAGTTATTAAATCAACTCATAACATCCTTCTCTATGAGTGATTTAGGAGAAAGTACATAGAGTGCTTAGCAATTAGATTTGTTTTCTCCTGATTCACATCCTTTCAGTTTTGTTAGTAATTTTGCATAATAAACACCAGCTGAAGTGCTTGGTCATCATGATTAAACTCAAAACCTAGTTTTGGGGATTTTTTTAGTGGTCTGCAGTTAATCAAAATCTGGTCTTTCTTTTGGGCTTTCTTTCCCAATCCTCCCTCCCCCATTCCTAAATTCCTCTGGGGCTTAGGCTTTGCTAAGAGTTGCTCTGGAGAGCAGCCACAAGAGTTGAGAAAAAATGCAAGTTCCCTTCTGCAGTTTATCTGGGCAAAGGGCCCTTCATAGCCCAGACAGTGCTTCTGCTCTCACAGCAGTCCCCTTAGTTCCATGGGTCCCTTTAGGACTTTTATTCAGATTTCTCACAGTTCATCCCCCAGAGAAGCAAGGGATTGGCCTGTTGCAGACAGCTGTGTTGGAAGGGAGAAAGTTATAGGATTTTGGTGGAGGCCTGTGTTGTAGCGAGCTGGCAGGACCTCTGTCAGGGATGAGGTTATTGCCCTGGACTCTCGGTGCAGGGGGTGCAGCAGGCTGGATGACAGGCTGACAGCACATTGAGGCCACTCAGATTGCGAGGGTGCCGTGTTTGGGTCAGATCCTCCGAGGCAGTAAATGTGGCTAGTCCTGGTGTTCTCAAGTGGAGGCTCACCCCTTTTTTCTCACTATTAGTCTGCTGCCCCCTCCAGCCAGTCACAGCTGAGCCTCTTCAAATGTCCTGGGGGTTGGATTAAAGCAGGACGCTTGGGATCCAGGTTCAGTGGTCTGAGGTGACCCAGTGCAGAAGAAACTCAGAGCAAATGACAAACCAAGGGCCAGATCTTCAGCTCTGCTCAAAGGAAGGAGTGCTTGAAGCTGACGAGGTGCCAGGGGTGGGTGGATTTTAGCTAGTTTTACTCCCTTCCCCCACACCAGATCCAGTGGCTGATCCTCTGGAGCAAGTCAGAGTAGCCTCATGGCTCCCTTTGAGACTTGCAAAAAGAGGCAGTTTAAAGCAAGCGCTTTGCAGGTAACAGGGTGAAATATTAACATTAATAAACTATTGATTGAAGTGAATTATTTAAGTGTGTTAAGGCTTGCCTATGTGAACATTTAGTTCGTTTTAAAATTGGTTGTCAATCTATCCTGCACTAGCCTGCCACCTCTGTCAGTGTGGATCCTGCTGAGACATGTCAACAGTTCGTTAGAGCACTTTGATCTAATCAAAGAGGACTTGATCAAAGCACCCTAAGGAACTGTTAATATACATCAGCAGAGTTCACCCAGACAAGGGGCAGGCTTCTGCGAACGAATGTTCATGTAGACAAGCTCTGATTGTCATTTTGCTGTTTTATGATTTTAAATCATACCTAAAAAAAAAGTAAAACAATCCAGTGTCGTGTCCTTTTAAAAAAACAGAAAGCTTTTCTCAGCATTCTGGAATGAAAATTGTAAACATCTTCAGAAGAACAATAAATAATTGCCATAATTGGATCTATTATGTAGAGGAGACTGAAAAAGGATCATGAGAAAAAAAGACAAATATTCTCCAGTTGAAGCAGTGTAGATGAGCTGTGAGGTAAGGACAGGACAGCTTTCCAGGCTTCTGGTTTGCATTTAAATGTTTATTTATTTCCATGAGTTGTTTACAGGGCTGTCCCTACACATTTTGGTGCCCTATGCAGCCCCCCCCCCCGGGGGGGGGGGCATCCCCAGGCCTCTGCGGGGGGTGGGGCGGCAGGCTTGGGGGGCAGGGGGAAACTGCCCCCCAGCACTCACTGGCGGCGCAGGAGTGTATATTCTCGGAGCAGGATTAAAAAAATAGTCCCACACAGGGCTCTACTTCAGAGCCCCAACTGGGATAGACACAGGGGTGACCACTGTACTACTGTCCCAAGCTGATACCCTGGGGCAGTGACATAGCTGCTGCTGCTTGAATCCTGAAGATGAACATGTGATAGTGTTAATTTAGCAGCTTTGCGTGGCACATACAGTTAGGAGGAGGGCTACATTTATTTTCCTTTGATTTCATTTTTCCTGAGTGTCAGACCCAAAGCCTGATTCTCATCTCACTTTTGCACCAGTGTTATGACAGCGTAACTTCATTGACTTCAGGTGAGTTACTCCTGATTGGCACTGGTGTTGGAAGAAAAGTAGGCCTGGGTGTCCTATTCCTTGACAACGAATGCGATGACTTAAGGAGCAAGCCAGTGTAATATTTAGCCTCATGGGGTGCCAAGGTGGAAAAGGCACTGACATAGTGTCGTCATCCCCCCCACCATCCTCCCAAGGGATCTGACTTTGAAGAGTGAAGGAGAACAGACGTCTAGAACTTGCTGTTTCCTCTCCTTCAAAAATCTATATAGACCTGTGAGGTTATCATGCCAGCTTCATACAAATAACCCAAGTGGCAGGTCTCCCACTGTGATGAATCGACAGATATGTACGCTACATTGCTTTTGGGATATGGCAGTTCCGCTCATGTGTGATTGATCTCTTCTGTACTGGCGGAGCTAATGGAACTGTTCTGCTGTTTTCCCGGTAGTAGAGAGGGATTCAGGTTTCAAACTTTCCCCTTGGCTGGCTGAATGGCTCAGGGAGTTGGCTCTAGAGCATTTTGCTGCCTACTTGGTTCTAATCCAGCCAAGGCATGTTGTGGTGAATGATTGGTAAACTGAAGGATAAAGTATAGCTACTTTTTCTGGTAGAACTGCTGTTAAATACCTTGAAGAAACCCACAGAACCCAATATTGGCCTATTACCCACCAGAAGCAATGCTCAGTATTGTGTTTTCCTATCAAGTCGGCATGACACAATTCAGTCTCCCAGAGGATCTATGGGAAATGGCAGTAAGTGAACTGTATTGTTTAAGATGATCAAAAACATTTCCTTTTTCCTTATCTCTGTGTTTTCATTGATATCATCCTCTCTGTAATTAGAATCTTTCTCCTTTATGTCTCTAACATAATGCAGAACACATTGTTCTTGCTTGAGTGTTGTTGGGTGTGCGTATTTTAATAATCATCTTGCAATCATGCAGTTCCGTATTCCATTAGCACAGTGCACCTGCCTAAGTACTTATCTGAGGGTACGTCTACACTACAGGATTAGTCCGAATTTACGGAATTCGATTTTATGAAACCGATTTTTTAAATTCGATGGTACGCGGCCACAGTAAGCGGATTAATTCGGCGGTGCGCGTCCATGCAGAAAAGACTAGCGTCGAATTCCAGAGCGTTGCACTGTGGGTAGCTATCCCAGAGTTCCCGCAGTCCCCCCCGCCCATTGGAATTCTGGGTCGATATCCCAATGCCTGATGGGACAAAAAACATTGTCGCGGGCGGTTCTGGGAACATCCTCCCCCTCCCTACGTGAAAACAACGGAAGACAACCATTTCGCGCCTTTTTTCCTTGTTGAACTGAGCGGACGCCGTACCTCGGCAAGGATGGATCCCGCTCAGCTCAAGTTTGCAGTCATGAACATTGTAAACACCACGCGCATTATAGTGCAGTTTATGCTCAACCAGGACCAGAAAAGCCAGGCGAGGAGGAGGCGGCTACGGCAGCGCGGCGACGAGAGTGATGCGGACATGGACATGGACACAGAATTGTCTCGCGCCACGGGCCCCGGCGCTTTGGAGATCATGTTGGCAATGGGGCAGCTTCTTGCTGTGGAACGCCGATTCTGGGCCCGGGAAACAAGCACTGACTGGTGGGACCGCATAGTGCTGCAGGTGTGGGACGATTCCCAGTGGCTGCGAAACTTTCGCATGCGTAAGGGCACTTTCCTGGAACTTTGTGACTTGCTTTCCCCTGCCCTGACGCGCCAGAACACCAAGATGAGAGCAGCCCTCACAGTTGAGAAGCGAGTGGCGATAGCCCTGTGGAAGCTTGCAACACCGGACAGCTACCGGTCAGTCGGTAATCAGTTCGGAGTGGGAAAATCTACCGTGGGGGCTGCTGTCATGCAAGTAGCCAAAGCAATCGTTGAGCTGCTGCTAAAAAAGGTAGTGACGCTGGGAGATGTGCAGCTCATTGTGGATGGCTTTGCTGCAATGGGATTCCCTAACTGTGGTGGGGCGATAGATGGAACCCATATCCCGATCTTGGCACCGGAGCACCAGGGCAGCCAGTACATAAACCGCAAGGGGTACTTTTCTATGGTGCTGCAAGCAATGGTGGATCACAAGGGACGTTTCACCAACATCAACGTGGGATGGCCGGGAAGGGTTCATGACGCCCGCGTCTTCAGGAACACTAGTCTGTTTAAACGGCTGCAACAAGGGATTTACTTTCCAGACCGGAAAATTACCATTGGGGATGTTGAGATGCCCATCGTTATCCTTGGGGACCCAGCCTACCCCTTAATGCCGTGGCTCATGAAGCCATACACAGGCAGCCTGGACAGTACTCAGGAGCGGTTCAACTACAGGCTGAGCAAGTGCAGGATGGTGGTAGAGTGTGCCTTTGGACGTTTAAAAGGTCGCTGGCGCTCGTTACTGACTCGCTCGGACCTCAGCCAAACCAACATCCCCATTGCTATTGCAGCTTGCTGTGTGCTCCACAATCTCTGTGAGAGCAAGGGGGAGACCTTTATGGCGGGGTGGGAGGCTGAGGCAAACCGCCTGGCCGCTGATTACGCGCAGCCAGACACCAGGGCGATTAGAAGAGCACACCAGGAAGCGGTGCGCATCAGAGAAGCTCTGAAAACAAGTTTCAGTGCTGCCCAGGCTCCTGTGTGAAAGTTATGTTTGTTTGTCCCTGTTGAAAACCCGCCCACTTGATTCACTCATTCCCTGTAAGCAACCCACCCTTCCCCCTTCCCCCTTCGATCCCAGTTTTATTTAAAAAAAAATAAAGTCAGTGTCGTTTTCAAATTACAAATCAAGAACTTTTTATTAACGGGGGGTAATGAACATAGGGAGAGAAATAACCAGGTAGTCCGGGTGGGGTTTGGGAGGAGGGTAGGAGTGAAGGAACAGGGCAGGAACAACATTCAAAATAATGAGAGCCTTTTGCTCGGGCTCTCTAATGGGGTGGACTGGCAGGTTGCACGGAGCTTCCCCCCCCGCGTTCTTACACGTCGGGGTGAGGAGGCTACGGGACTTGGGGAGGGGGGAGGGCGGTTATAGAGGGGCTGCAGCGGCACCCGGTAATCCGGCAGCTGCCGTTCCTGGAGCTCCACCAGACGCCGGAGCATGTCTGTCTGATCACGCAGCAGCCCCAGCGTTGCATCCCGCCACTTCTCCTCTCGGGCGTCCCTCCTCTCCTCGCGTTCGTCCCTTCTCTCCTCACGTTCATCCCTTTTCTCCTCCCGTTGGTCCCTCATGTCCTCCCGCTGGTCCCTCTTCTCCTCACGGTCACTGGCCTCTTGACGGAATTTCAATACAGTCTCCTTCCAATCGTTAAAATTAGCTCTCTCATCCCGGGTCGACTGCATTATTTCCGAGAACATATCGTCTCGGGTGCGCCTCTTTCGCCTCCTTATCTGGGAGAGCCTTCGTGCTGGGGGCGGGAGGATGGAAGAATTTGCAGCTGCAGTAGGAGGGAAAAAAAGGAGAGAAGTATGTAAAAAGATACATTTTATAGAACAATGCTTATACTCTTTCACGGTGAACACTTTTCACATTACATAGCAATGTACAAGGTCGCTTTTTGCATCTTATATTGAGTGCCCGCGGCTTTGGTGTTAGAGATCACAGCAGACGCAGGGCCGGGCAACAGAATTCGGCTTGTATGCAGCCATGGTAAGCCACTGTCCTGCTGCTTCTGCATTAAATCAGAGCCCTCCTTTCCCATAGCAAGCAAAGCCCTTTACGTGCTGCGGTTTTCCTGTTACCGTGCAGCATCAGATAACATAATAACTTGCCCCCACCCACCCATTCAATTCTGTGGGATGACCCCCTCCCCCCACCACGTGGCTGGTACCATGGAAGATCCATGCAGATCGCAAACTAGCCCCCCCATCCACTTCTGTTGGATGATCGCGTTACCCCTCCCCCCACCACGTGGCTGGTATCAGGGAAGACCCCTGCTAGCCAAACGCGAAAAACTCAGCGACATTATCCACCCCCTCCCCCCCGCCCGCTTGGCTAACTGCAGGGAAAGATTTCTTTTCAGCTACAGGCAAACAGCCCAGTAGGAACGGGGCCACCTCTGTCCCCCTAATTACATTCCCATATCTCAAACAGGTTACCCTGAACGATATCACTCTCCTGAGGATAACACAGCAAGATAAAGAGCGGATGTTGCTTGAATGCCAGCAAACACCGGGACCATACGCTGCCAAGCTTTGTCAAGCAATGATACCGGATTACTTGCTGCTAGCATGGCGCGGTCAAGTGTCCTACCATGGAGGACGGAATAAGGCTGCCCTGCCCAGAAACCTTCTGGAAAAGCTTTTGGAGTACCTCCAGGAGAGTTTCATGGAGATGTCCCTGGAGGATTTCAACTCCATCCCCAGACACGTTAACAGACTTTTCCAGTAGCTGTACTGGCCGCGAATGCATCCCAAGTCCCCAGGGCAAATTAATCATTAAACAAATACTTGTTTTAAACCATGTTTGAGATATTTGAAAAGGTTCACTCACCAGAGGTCCCTTCCAGGGGGTCTGCGATGCCGCCTTGGGAGGGTTCGGAGGGCACCTCTGTCAGGGTCAGAAAGAGCTCCTGGCTGTCGGGGAGAATGGAGCGCTGTGTGCTCTCCACAAGTTCGTCGTCCTCCTCCTCCTCCTCTTCCCCGTCCGCAGATTCGTCATGCAACGAAGACATTAACCCCTCCTCGGAGTCCACGCTCAGGGGTGGGGTAGTGGTGGCGGCCCCTCCGAGAATTGCATGCAGCTCATCGTAAAAGCGGCATGTCTGCGGCTCTGCCCCGGACCGTCCGTTGGCCTCCTTCGTCTTCTGATAGGCCTGTCGGAGCTCCTTCACCTTTATACGGCACTGAATGGAGTCCCGATTGTGGCCTCTCTCCATCATCCCCTTGGAGATCTTGTCAAAGATCTTTGCATTCCGTCTCTTGGAACGCAGTTCTGCGAGCACTGAATCCTCTCCCCATATGGCGATCAGATCCAGTATCTCGCGTGTGGTCCATGCTGGTGCTCGTTTGCGGTTGTCGGCCTGCATCGCTACCTGTGCTGCTCAGCTCTGTGTGGTCACCTGTGCTCACCAGGCTGGGCAGACAGGAAATGAAATTCAAAAGTTCGCGGGGCTTTTCCTGTCCAACTGCCCAGAGCATCCGAGTTTCGATTGCTGTCCAGAGCGGTCACAATGGTGCACTGTGGGATACCTCCCGGAGGCCAATACCTTCGAATTCCGTCCACACTAACCCTACTTCGAACCAGCAAGTTCGAATTTAGCGCTACTCCCCTCGTCGGAGAGGAGTACAGAAACCGATTTTAAGAGCCCTTTAAGTCGAATTAAATGGCCTCGTTGTGTGGACGGGTACAAGGTTAATTCGGTATAACGCTGCTAAATTCGAACTAACATCGTAGTGTAGACCAGGCCTTGAGAATCCAAATGCAAGATTTGGACATTCTGTTTATTCACATATGAAACTTGTGGCAGCCAGTGAGTCTGCTGCTAACATTGACACATCTGCATTTTCTTCTCCTTTAAATTGAAAGCGACTAGTGCATTATGAGCTTCACCACAGCATTGCAGAGAAATTCAGCAGCCGCCATTCCAGGGAATAGTGGGGAAAGCAGGTACACGCCTGAATCTTTAAACAGAACTTACAGTTTAGAAAACAGGGAAAGGATAATTCTTCATTAACCCACAAAATCTCACCCTGGACCACTCTCAGAAAAATGCTCACCACGCATCTAGCACTTCTTAGGCCTTGTCTACACTGGCATGTTTCTGCGCGGTAAAGCAGCTTTCTGCGCTGTAACTCCCGAGGTGTGCACACGGCCAAGCCACTTAGTGCGCAGAAACAGCTCAGTTGCAGCGCTGTAAAAAACCACCCCAATGAGAGGCATCCAGCTTTCTGTGCCGGGGTACAGCGCTGCGGTGCCAGTGTAGATTACAGCGCTGTGATTGCCCTCCGGGAGGTGTCCCACAATGCCTGTTTTTGCCTTTTTGGTCATTGGTTTGAACTCTACTGCCCTGCCCTCAGGTCACCAACCATGAGCCCCACCCCTTGAATTCCTTGGGAATTTTGAAAGTCCCCTTCCTGTTTCCTCGGTGATGTGTGCAGTGGTCGCAGCGCATCTTTCCAGGTGGCTCCACGCACCAGGCGATCCCCCGCTTGGAGCAATGCCGAGCTGCTGGACCTCCTCAGCATTTGGGGAGAGGAGGCTGTGCAGTCCCAGCTGCGCTCCAGCCGTAGGAATTATGATACCTACGGACAGATTCCACGACACATGACAGAAAGGGGCCATGACCAGGACACACTGCAGTGCAGGGTCAAAGTGAAGGAGCTGCAGAACGCCTGCCACAAGGCACGGGAGGCAAACTGCTGCTCCGGTGCTGTGCCCACGAGCTGCCGGTTCTACAAAGACCTGGACGTGATACTCGACGGCGACCCCACCTCCACTGCAAAGGCCACTGTGGATACTTCGGTGGCTCGCGTGCCAGTCGAGAGTGGACCGAGCCAGGAGGAGGAAATCTTAAACGAGGGGGCGGAGGGGGACCCAGAGGCAGAGGTCGACTCAGACGTCAGAGATGCATGCAGCAGGGAGCTCTTTTCTACGCCGGAGGAGGCTAGCCAGTCACAGCTGTCGGATGTTGGCAAAGCACAAACAGGAGAGGAGGCCCCTGGTAAGCGGATTTGATTTTGGGAATCGCTGAAGCGAGGTGTTGGGGGCAGGAGGGTTGCAGAAAGCAGGCTTGTGTCTGTGTGATGCACGTACCACCACATGCCTAGTCTGAGCAGCAGAACAGGTGTTGATTGACTACCTCACTTCACGGGAATCTGCCTCAGAGATCTCCAGGAAACTCTCCTGGAGATACTGGGCAATCCGCTGCCGCAGGTTCTTTGGCAGAGCTGCTTTGTGTCTTGCCCCAATAACGGTAACTTCCCCGCACCACTCTGCCGTCACTGGGGAGGGGGGACCATTGCTGCACACAGGCGAGCTGCATAGGGGCCAGGTCGGAAGCCACAGTCTTGGAGAAGACCCTCCCTTGATTCCCTGCTCATCCTCAGCAGCAAGATATCTTCTATAATGAAGTCAGCCTATGGAAAATGTGGGAACAGGAATGATTATCAGGTCTCCTTTACAGTGCTGGCTCTTCCCAAGAACCAAGTGCCCAGTGTACAGTAGGGTCTGGGAACACTGATTTACCCTGCCCCTGCGGCTACTCACCATTTTGAGGGTCTTGTGGCTCATGTGTGCTTGTCTGGGGTCAGCCAGTTAGTGACAGGTATGTGAATAGTGGCTGTGTTTTAAATCAAGCTTTCTGTGTGTTGCAAGCAATACTGCTTCTGTAAAATGTTCTATTTTGGCTTCACAGAGATGACCTTGGGAGCCCAGCCTCCCTCTCTGTTATCAGTGGCTGAACGGCTGCGCAGAATTAGAAAGCGGCCACGAAGAACTAGGGAGGACTTTCTGCGTGAGGTTATGATGCACTCCACGGCTGAAAAACAGGAATTGAAGGAGTGGTGGGACAGCGAGAAGAGGGACCAAAATGAGAATGCGGCGCGCCAGAATGAAGCCATGGAGAGGCTTTTAAACGTTATGGGGCACCAAGTGGACATGCTCCAGGTGATACTAGCACTGCAAACCGAGCAGCTCTGCGCCTGCCCTCCCCTGCAGCCGCTGTTACAAAACTCTTACCCATGAGCCCCCCCAGACACCGCCAACACACTTTTATCAACGTCCTGGCTCCAGTCTGTACCCGCGACATTCCACTCCTCCCCCATCACAGTCCAGCCCTGCGGACTCCCGGTACCCACTGCACTCAACATCCCTCCCTCTGCAGTTTAGCCCTGCTGAAGTGCAGTACCCGCTGCACTGTACTCCAAAGGAGAAGGTTGGAGGTGATCCCTGGACATACACAAATCTTTAACCGTCCCGGGACCCCACCTCCTCCTGGGACCTTCCCTTCCCCCATCCCCCTCAGTGCTGATGTGTTTTATCGTTTGTCTCTCTCCTCCGGTTGTTGTTTTTTAATAAAAGAATTGTGTTGGTTTGAAAGCAATCTTTAGTCTATTAAGCAAACAGAGCCCTGCAAAGCAACAGACAGTTATGTTAAACCTTCATATTGCATCATTTGCACCAATCACAATCACCTCCTAGCATTACAAGCACTGCACTCCCGAGCATAGCAACAAATATTAGTGGCTTTCAGTTTCAAATTGCTTCCTCAAGGCAGCCCTGATCCCTTTGGCCCTGCGCTGTGCCCCTCTAATAGCCCTGATCTCTGGCTGTTCAAGCTCAGCCTCCAGGCGCTGAGCTTCTGTGGTCAAGCCTGAGTGAGGCTTTCACCCTTCCCTTTACAAATGTTATGGAGCGTACAGCATGTGGCTATAAGCATAGAAATATTGTCATTGGCCAGATCCAGTTTCCCATATAGGCAATGCCAGCGGGCCTTTAAACAGCCAAAAGCACACTCAACAGTCATTCTACACTTGCTCAGCCTGTTGTTGAACTGCTCCTTGCTGCTGTCAAGGTGCCCTGTGTAGGGTTTCATAAGCCACGGCATTAAGGGGTAGGTGGGGTCTCCCAGGATCACAATGGGCATTTCGACTTCCCCTACGGTGATCTTCTGGTCCAGGAAGAAAGTCTCTGCTTGCAGCTTCCTGATCAGGCCAGTGTTCCGAAACATGCGTGTGTCATGCACCTTTCCGGACCAGCCTGCGTTAATGTCCGTGAAATGCCCACTATGATCCACAAGCGCCTGGAGAACCATAGAGAAATACCCCTTGCGATTAATATACTTGATGGCTAGGTGGTCTGGTGCCAGAATTGGAATATGCGTGCCATCTATTGCCCCTCCACAGTTAGGGAAACCCATTTGTGCAAAGCCACCCACAGTGTCACTCATGTTGCCCAGAGTCACGGTCTTTAGGAGCAGGATGCGATTAATGGTCTTGCCCGCTTCCGTCAACATGAGTCCAATGGTTGACTTTCCCACTCTCAACTGGTTAGCGACCGATCGGTAGCAGTCTGGAGTAGCCAGTTTCCACAATGCAATTGCCACACACTTCTCCAGTAGCAGGGCAGCTCTCATTCTCGTGTCCTTGCGCCGCAGGGCTGGGGCGAGCCCATGAATGTTTCTTTCCTCATCCGAAAGTTCTGCAGCCACTGCTCGTCATCCCAGACGTGCATGATGATGTGATCCCACCACTCAGTGCTTGTTTCCCGAGCCCAAAAGTGGCGTTTCACTGTTGTCAGCACCTCTGTGAATGCCACAAGCAATCTCGTATCATAGCTAGTATGCATGGCAAGATCAATGTCGCACTCCTCTTGCCTTTGTACTTTAAGGAATAACTCCACTGCCACTCGTAACATGTTGGTCAGGGCGAGCAGCATACTGGTCAACAGTTCAGGATCCATTCGTGCAGCCCGAAGAGGCAGAGTGTGCAGTACACAAACCATTGAAAGATGGCGCTAAATGCGGATGGAAGCACAGGGATTGCTGGGATGCGAAGCAATGCATCACTGGGCATTGGGACAGGACCCAGGATGCCCCGCGACCCCCTCCACCTTCCCAAAACTCTTAGCAGCAGAAGAGGAAGAGATGCTCTGTGGGATAGCTGCCCAGAGTGCACCGCTCTGAATACCGCTGCAAGTGTGAACACACTATTGTGCAGGCAGCTGACAGTGTGAACACACAACAGCAGTTTCCCTTCAGCACTCTCTGAGCAGCACTGTAACTGCCGGCGCTGTATCTCTGCCAGTGTAGACATATCCTTAGACATTAACTGATTGATTCCCCACAACACTCCTTCAAGGCAGGCAACTATTACTACTCTCATTTTACAGATGGGGAAACTGAGGCAGAGAAAAAGTCAGTGACTTGGTCAAGGCCATATAGTGAGTGAGTAGTAGGGCTGAGATTTAACACAGGAGTTCCTATCCCCCATCCCATATTCAGACTTGGGGAGCATGCTGGCACAAGATCAGTTTCTCTTCAAAGCAAAGTCTGTGAAATAGCTGAGAGAAGACGTACTCTTTTAAGTGGTGAGCTGTTGTGGGAAAGTGGGTAAGCATGTAGTTAAGGCAAAATTCCAAAGGCAGATTGTGCAAGAAATTGGAAGCATAAACCACTCTCTTGAAGAGCCAGTACCACTGGGGATTCTCAAAGTAAAACACAAGTGAAAGAAAAAAAGCCAAGAAAACAAAACCCCAAATCAACCTAATTTTCCTTGACCATCTGGTGAAGGAAGCAATGTTCTATTGTATCCTTGCATAAGATCAAGGCTATTTCATGCTTGCTGCAAAGTAGGCCAATACACAGAGTATCAGCAATGTGATTACTCCCTGATAGCTGGAAAGAAAGAAGCAAGCTTTCCATTATTAGCTTATTCTGCTCTTATTTGTACTGAGATGTGCAGATAACTGTTCACCGGAGTTCTGAGAAACACAGGATCTAGTTAGATGGTGATAGCTAGTTATCATAATTTCCAGGTAAATTAGGACTGCATGGTGAAGACCCTAGAGACT
The DNA here is from genome assembly GCA_003942145.1 of Platysternon megacephalum. NCBI lineage: Eukaryota > Metazoa > Chordata > Testudines > Platysternidae > Platysternon > Platysternon megacephalum. The sequence continues at coordinate 2,161,940 of QXTE01000240.1, read as the reverse complement.
TAATGAATCTTCCTTCCCTAGCAGAGGAGATTCTGTTTGCACTCTATTTGGGTGGTTGTGTGGGTTTTCTCAATGGAGCTTGTTGATTTACATCATCCAAGGATCAGGCCCAGCATTTAAAGAGAAGAGCATCCTAACAAGTAAGGGGGGAGAATTGAGGAAGGAGGAGGTGATGGGAGAGAAGAGGTGGAAGTTCATATTTGGAAGGAAGGCGATTTCCACAGCATGGCTTTATTCTAAACTCAATAGGGCTGATTGCTTGGTTTGCGTTTGAGCTGCAGCTCACGGGTGGAGAATCCGGGTGTACCGTGAACAAAGAAGTTGTAAGCAGAGGTGGGCTAAAAACCCATTGATCCAACCGCCTTGCTTCACACCCGTAACACTGTTTTTTTAAAAGAGAACAAACCCTCTAGTTGTGCGCACCTCACCCAGAGGAGTGGGTGGGTGTCCCTTGACTCTCCAGTGTATCAATCAGGAGATGGGCTGGGAATCCTGAATGGAATGGTCTTCTGGTTCCATTTTGCTATTGTAGATTTTCCCAGTTTCCCCTTCTCAGAATGAACCACGTCAGTAGGAAAAGTCTCAGGGTGTGTCCACCCTGCACCTGGGAGCTTGCCTCCAGCCTGGGCATTCGGACACATGCTGGCTCCACTTGAGCTAGCATGCTAAAAATAGCAGTGTGGCTGTTGTCGCACGGGCAGTGGCACAGACTAGCCATCCAAGCACAAGACCACTCGACCCCCTGGGTCTGAGCGAGGGTCGCTAGCCCATGCCGCTGTCCGTGCTTCCAGAACATCCACAGTGCTATTCTGAGCGCACTGGTTCCAGTGAAGCTAGCACGGGTGTCCACATCATAGTACAGACAGACACTTGTAGGCCCAGGCTGCAAAGCCCCAGCTTGGGCTGCAGGGAATGGTGGGCTCTGCACCTCTGAAGGCTCCTTCCCCTCTCCCTGGGACCTGTTGCTCATGCCCAATGAAATCTTCTCTACAATAGATTTTGAAACGAATGCTGGACCCATGCCTTAGTCCTGACTCATTGGCTTCACTAGAAGGATAGTCTGAGCTCACTGTGAGTCAGCAGCATACAGACAACAGACTAGGGACCGAATGGCTAGGCAGCAGTTCTGCAGAAAAGGACCTAGGGGTTACGGTGGACGAGAAGCTGGATATGAGTCAACAGTGTGCCCTTGTTGCCAAGAAGGCTAACGGCATTTTGGGCTGTATAAGTAGGGGCATTGCCAGCAGATCGAGGGACGTGATCGTTCCCCTCTATTCGACATTGGTGAGGCCTCACCTGGAGTACTGTGTCCAGTTTTGGGCCCCACACTACAAGAAGGATGTGGAAAAATTGGAAAGAGTCCAGCGGAGGGCAACAAAAATGATTAGGGGGCTGGAGCACATGAGTTATGAGGAGAGGCTGAGGGAACTGGGATTGTTTAGTCTGCAGAAGAGAAGAATGAGGGGGGATTTGATAGCTGCTTTCAACTACCTGAAAGGGGGTTCCAAAGAGGATGGATCTAAGCTGTTCTCAGTGGTAGCAGATGATGGAACAAGGAGTAATGGTCTCAAGTTGCAGTGGGGGAGGTTTAGGTTAGATATTAGGAAAAACTTTTTCACCAGGAGGGTGGTGAAGCACTGGAATGGGTTACCTAGGGAGGTGGTGGAATCTCCTTCCTTAGAGGTTTTTAAGGTCAGGCTTGACAAAGCCCTGGCTGGGATGATTTAGTTGGGATTAGGTCCTGCTTTGAGCAGGGGGTTGGACTAGATGACCTCATGAAGTCCCTTCCAACCCTATGATTCTATGATTCTATACCTGTGAATTCCTGGAAGAATTTACTCACTTGAAAATTCTCTTTTGGGGGAAATATCTCAAAAATTCCCTCCTTGCTCCATTATCCAGAACAATCAGCCTCACCAGGGTTACCAGAGTGAGGCTGAGCTTGCCATCAGATGGACTGTAAGGAGAAATTTCTCTTTTGCTTCTATATTCCAGTAACTATCATTAGGGAGTTTTTAGAATTACACCGAAAGTCTGTAATCTTTGCAGATACAGCTGGTCCCTGCATGTAAATCATTATCAGCTCTGAGCAGACCAGTGAGCTAAACTTCACAAAGCCCATAGCACAAGTTTTTCAGAACTGGCTTTCCAAGTGTGACAGAAAGAGAGGGGTTTCCTGAAGGCTCTACATCCTGAAACCCGCTCTTGCTACTCTGAGTGCCCCTTTAATCCGTATGGGCAGGCCCTGTTCTAAGTTCCCTGTAAACTGTGCGGCCGCCCAGCCAGGACCTGCCACGGGAGGGGCGCCCCTCTTCCGGCCCCTCCCTAGCCCCGGACCTGCTGCGGCTGGGGGAGAAGAGCCCCTCCCACGGCCCCAGCCTAGCCCAGCCCACAACCTGCTGTGGCAGGTCTGGGGCTGAGTTGTGGTCGGGGGAGGGGCAGCCCAAACCCAGCCCCAGCCCCAGCCTGGACCTGTCGCAGCTGGGGGAGGGGCAACTATTCCGTGGTCCCAGCCCTGGAGCTGCCGCAGCAAGGAGAGGTGCCTCTCCCCCCCCCGCCCAGGTGCTGCTGCAGGGAGAGAGAGCTGGGTGGAGTCCTTTCTCCCCACCGTAGCCGCGGAGCATCGTCCTGCACCCGAAACCCCTCATCCCTGGCCCCACCCCAGAGCCTGCACCTCCAACCAGAGCCCTCGCACCCCTGCACCCCAACCCTCTGCCCAGCCCTGAGCCCCTCATCCCCAGCCCCACCCCAGAGCCCTCACCCTCACACACAGACCCCAACCTCTGCCCCAGCCCTGAGCCCCTCATCCCCGGCCCCACCCCAGAGCCTGCACCCCAACCCTCTGCCCCAGCCCTGAGCCCCCTCCCACACTCCGAACCCCTCGGCCCCACCCCCCACCACATTAATTTTGTTATGTACACCAATATTAAGGTGATGTGTCACACATCATCTCCATATTGGTGCACATAACAAAATTCATATCGCACATGTGTGAGGAAAATTAGAGGGAACACTGGCCCTCTTGCTTTCTGAGTGAACATTTGGCTAATTCCTGGGCCTGGAAAAGACACAAGCCAAGTCTATTCCTGGTGTCCAGGAGTCTGAAAACCCTTTCTTCACTCCCAAGCCCATCATGGGGTTGGTAGGGAACCCAGAGCCACCCACTCCACTGGGTTCCAGCTCAGGGCCCCTCGAGCTAGATAAGCAGGATCAGGGTTCTTTGACTCTGACAGTGCCTTGAGCTCCCTCCCACCTTCCCCTGGATCTCGGCAGGCTCTCCGGCCTGTCAATCAGTCAGTCCCCTCCTGGGCTGTTGACTCTGCCGTGGCTCTTTAGTAGTGTGCTGGCAGGAGCTCCTTTCTCCAGCCTGCTCTGGTGGCCACCTTGCCCTTCTGCTTCCCAGCCCTTTTATCCTCCCAACTTTCAAGAGACTGTCAGTCAGCAGCGTGAGGTATATATACCCCATGACACCATCCCTGTGCTGGAAGCCAACACAAGGTCTATCCATTACTGAAGCCACACTTAAACCCCTGAGAGATTGCTAAATTATAAAGCTCTCTTCCCATTGTTAAGCAGTTTGGGGCAGGGGCAGTCTTTATTTCTATGCCTTGTACTGGGCTGAACACACTGTCAGCACTTCACAGATACTAATAATGAATAAAGCAGTCTGGTTGGGAAAAATGTGTAATTGATACTCCTGGGGGATTTATGCGCCACTGCGCATGTGCAGAATTTATGTCTCCTGCAGATTTCTTTGTTTCCCTGCAGAAAAATGACTTTCTGACAGGGAAGCACAGGGAAGCCACAAGAGCAGTCATGCGACCCTCCCCAGCAGTATGTTTTGGGTGCCCAGAGCAGCCGGCAGAGAGGTAAATCACTGTGAGGCAGGGGGCGGGACTGGGGAAGACCCGGCTGGTGGCTCCTACCCTGCGCCAGGCTCAGCTGCTAGTCCTGGCTGGGCTGGGGAGGCTGGGACTTCCTCTTCCCCTGCATGGCATCCGGGGCTGGTTCAGACCCACTCCCAGATTTCTCCCCCAGCTGTAGGAAACTCTGCAAACTTCACCCCGCCACCCTGTGCTTCCTGCACCCATCACTTCTCAGCTGCAGGGGGAGGGATCCCTGTACAGGGAGCTGCTCCCCCCATCCGCCCAATCCCCGTGCATCCAGACCCCCTCAAACCCAGACCCTCCCACCAAGCATCACCCCCCCCACACACACCCAGACCCCCCCCAATGAGCCCCTCTCCCCCTGCATCTGGACCACCCCAACGAGCCACACACATCTGGGTATCCATGGTACTGAGCCCCAACCAGTTGCACATGGATTCCCACCCCACTGAGCCCCACTCCCCCAGCATCTGGACCCCACCACTGAGCCCCCCGCACCAGACCCCCCTGCTGAGCCCCAACCACCTTCACCTGGACCCCCCCTCTCAACCCACACCTGGATCCCCGCACACTAAGCCCCTCCACACTTGGATCCTGCCTTGCTGAGCCTGCCTGCCCACACCTGGTGCACCTGGCATGGAGGGGCAGGGCCCTGGGGTGTTTCTGGGGCAGGTCTGGTCCTTGCGCTGTGTCAGGGTTGGGTGCAGCCTCACCGTTGAGTCCATGTCCTGGGGGAAGCTGCACAGTGATCTCCCACCTCTGTGCAGCCAGTGGCCCGTGCTCCCCAGTGCCGTGCTGGAGCCTCCACATTTATTGGACAAATAAAATTTGCAGAATTTTGCATAACTTTAAAGTATTGTACACAGAATTTTTTTTTTTTTTTTTGGCGCAGAATGCCCTCAGGAGTAAATAATTGAACATTAATTCAACATCCAAAATCATGGCCAGAAAGATTCCAGAGCTTAATTTTGCATGATCATCATTGCACTGAGTGTGATTACAAGTAATTTCCTATGCAGTTTTCCACTGTATTGTTCTTTGGACATGTTGTGATACATGCTTTGATGTTTATAAAAGGACAAAATTTGAGTCAGTCATTTCTCAGTGCCTGTTTGACAAAGTAAATAAGGAAGTACTGCTGGGAAACAGATGGGTCAATGGCTTCTGTGCAGGGAGAGGGGCTGATGAACTCCTGTAGCGCATACTGTACGTTCTCTTATTGTATAATGGCTTTCCTGGGGGCAAGGGTGGAGTTAATGCAAATTCCCCAACTCTGGTTATGAAAAAAACTAGCCTTTTGAAGCTACACCCCGAGGAGGGGGTGATTGCCTGCTGATTAACTGTTACAGAACCAAGTTCTAAGGCCCGAGTTGTATAAAGAAACGGCTGATCTACCCAGCCTTCCTTCTGGTTCCTGATCTAAAGACTGATAGGAACTTGTAACTATGCGGAAAACCCAGTTGTAGGTTTTGAAGGACTGACACCTACCAGAGCCCTAGATTGGAGTTGGCGATGATCTCTGCAAAGCTTTCTAGCATGTGTGTAGGTTCTTTTATTGTTTTAATGTTTTCTCTGTAATGTTTTTACTTTCAGAACAAAGGTGCTTGCTTAGAAAGAGCTGTATAATAACTTATAACTGCAGGCAATACACTGGTCATAGCCCTTGCGAAAAGGCAAAATGCAGGTGCTGGCCTTTTTAGGCAATCTGGGTTGCTGGGATTATCAGTGTAAATCAGAGAGTTATGCAGCCTTCAAATCCCTGGCCAGGAGGGAGTGAGACATGGCTCTCTGCCCAGGAGAGATGATGGCTGGGATCTGGAAGCCTAAAGTGAGTCCCCTGGGTGGACCATGGGTAACAGATAATTTAGACCCCCATCATTTTTTATGTATAGTTGGGATGTTTTCTAATATGTATTACTGTGCATTTATCAACATTTAATTTCATCTGTCATTTTGTTGCCCAGTCACCCAGTTTTGTGAGAACTCTTTTGCAGCCAGCTTTGGACTTAACTCTCTTGAGTAATTTTGTATCATCTGCAAATTTTGCCAACTCACTGTTTACCCCTTTTTCCAGATCATTTATGAATATGTTGAACAGCACTGGTCCCAGTACAGACCCCTGGGGACACCACTATTTACCTCTCTCCATTCTGAAAACTGACTATTTAGTTTCCTTTGTTTCCTCTCTTTTAACCAGTTATTGATTCATGAGAAGACCTTCCCTCTTATCCCATGACAGCCTACTTTGCTTAACAGCCTTTGTTGAGAGACCTTGTCAAAGGTTTTCTGAAAGTCCAAGTACAATCGTTTTGCTCACTACTGTACTTCTTGAACCTAATTTAGCCAATGCAAAGTTCAGATCAAGTTCACTGTAGGTACTTCTGGGTGGGAGACAAGCCCCTTCTTTGTTCTATGGCTTCATAATTTTCAGTCATTGCCATAATTGTTCTAATGAGTTTTTGTCTTTAAGAAAACATGTCCTGCTGGATTCGTTCCAAAATCCAATTAAAGAGTTAATGGTGAAATGACAAGGTTCCACTAATCTAATCCGGAGTGTGGCTGCGCAGTTGAGAGTAGAGGTAAAGTGTTGGTACAGTTCCGGAAACTGCCTGGTTATCTTCAACAAATATAATAATTAAAAATAAATTAATGAACCTCATCCCTGTGCAGTGGAGCAGCTCAAGGCCTATGCACTGCTAAATCCCATTTAAGCCTTATTTTGAAGACTTACACTGATCCTCTGCAAAAGGGAGAATTTCATCCAAATGAGAACAAAGGATCAATAGTTTGGCTATCTCACCACAGTTTTTTGTTGGGACTCCTCCTACAGGCCCTGGCCATAAATTAGCTTGGAGTCAACCCCAGGAGAAGTTCCAGAACAACTGTGTTTTGATGCTTCCAAGTTAATGCCCTACTTCATTTGCTCATTCTTTTACTCTTGGTCTCCTTTATATTTTTAACAGTGAAATATGTAATGGTCTGTATGGTTGTATGCTGCCTAGCACAACACGGTTGGAATATATTTGGGCCTCTAGGGAGTACAAATAATAAAATGTAGATCAGCTGGCTACATAGTCCCAAACCGGAAAGCAGCCTGTAGTAGGAAGAGAGACTGAGATATAACCCCTTGTATCAGAGGCCTGGTATGAGGCCTCAGCTAAAGTAGTGAGCAAGCTTTACTAATGTAAAGCAAAGTTAGCAAACGTCAGGCTGACTTTAAAGCTCACAGAATCTGTCAAGAACAGGGCTGATATTGCAGAAATACACATTCCTAAGAAGTGCTAAGCACAGAAGACTTACGCAAGAGTACGCATCCCGATATCAAGTGGCACCAAAACATCCCGAAATCAAGGATGGTACAAAAACATTCCCCAAGGATAACAAACACACTGACTCCTCCTAAAAGATAAGGTCAGGATAACAGTATGTAATAAAAATGTTTTGATCAAACCAACAGGTACAAGGCAATGGGTAATAACTAGCCACGTCAGGGGGCAATGACTAACTATGTCAGAGGCAGTACGTAACTTGTTTGTATCAGGGTATAAAGATGTATCTCAGAGGGAGTGTCTTTGTCCAGCTGAGGGGGGAATGGAAAGTCCTGCCATTCACTGAGCTGTGTTCATTGTCACGGGCATACATGTCTTAGTAGCCTCATAGAGTCTGCCAGGTGCTGTTACCATGCTTTGTCGACAATAAAGCTGGCCCAGTGCCTTCGTACCTTGTGGTCATTGGGTGGTTCGCTTGAGGTCTGTGGTGCCGGCTGTCTGCGCAGCGCTGGGGCAGCACACAGGGAGAACACACACGCACAGCCGAACCTCTAACCACACAGCCATGTTGTTTCACAAGGCTTGTGCACCACTCAAAACCTTTGTTTTGAGGATGTAAGTGAGTAGTGCATCAGCTCCACGCTGTCTGCCTGCACAGGAGTGTATTTTACACACAGGAGCCTAGGTCTCTTAAAGTACAGTTTCTGTAGTTTCCTTTTTCTGATGACAATAACAAGAAGTTGTGTAGGGCCCTGTATGTTCTGTAACCAGGCATACATATACCTCCACTTATCTCCGACTCATCTCCCTCAAAGACGTAAACCAAGCTGAGCAACAGAAAATCATGATGGGTAAGTTTCATCTCCCTTTCTTTTTACATGCTGAAAGACCACACAGGAACAGCGTTTTCTCAGATGGAGCATAGCCAGGTTTCTTACCTTCAGCTAGAACAGAATCACTTGCTTCCCTGAACCTAATCTCTTTAATTTTGAAGGTGGGAGGGACATCAGCATTAAGACCCCGATTCGGGAAAACACTTAACATATGCTCAACAGACCCACTGACTTCAGTAGCACCTAAACATGTGCTTAAAATTAAGAACATGCTTAACTCTTTTCCTGACTAGAGGTGTTTTCCTGTATCAGGGTCTATATTTGGTCAGATGGTGAACATGTGTTTTATCACACAGGCTAAGAATCAATAAACGAAAGTGAGACATGAGCAGAAAATTCTTCATCACAATTTTACAAATGTCTGGGAACTCATTTTTCACACCTCATTTTTAACATGTACAAAACCTCATATCTGTGCACACAAAATTCAGTACAGCCCACTTGTGTGCAAAGGAAGTTTATATGCACACAGCTATGTTTTTGCATATTCAAAAATTAAATGCAAGAAAATGCACCCTCAAAAACCTAGGTGAAAAGAAAGTATCCCCAAAAACTTTCCCCTACGAAACTATGAACACAATTGTAGAGGCCGCAGTTAGTCACTGTTGCAAGTGTCCTTATATGTCTCTTGAGCTCATGTAACTTAATTATATTAGAAACAACTGGTGTCCCATGGTTAGAAATATGTTTTCTCTCGAGGGGGAGAAGAACAATGTAAAAATATATCCAATTTAGTTTCTTGTTTCATGATGATTGGGACCTTTCCCAGAATCTTTCAACTAGAGTAAACTTGATTTAGAGCTGTCTCATTTGTCCAAGACTATCACTGTAATTGTTTATTATAGTAACAAACAGCACTGTAGATGTGCGTGGGTCTCTGCCGACAAATACAAAAAAGAGACAGGCCTGGCCTTACAGATGTTACAATGCACTTTAGACAGTGTAAAGCTAAAGAAGAGGGGAGAGGAGAGATTGTCATATAAAGTCATGAGAATTTGCATTGCTGAAGTTTGGCATGTGTCGTCTTGTCATTACAGGACTGTTATTTATTTAAGTTGCTTTATTTAAAGGCAGTAGAGTGGGGGTTTTGGTTATTGGACAAAGGCCCATTGAAACTAACTTTAAGGTGCCACAGGATTCGTTGTTGCTTTTAAGTTCTGAGTAGCTGTACCTGGCTGGCTGTTCAGTGATACTCTCTGTCAGTCCCTCCGCCCACCCCCTATTTAAGATTTGGGACTGCAAAAGAATAGGTTTGGGGGAAATGCAACACTTGAAAATCTAAAATCCTTTGCAGACCTCTGGAAAGCTCAGCTGCCTTTTGTCTCTGATTCTCATCACTGTTGTCAAATGCTCCCTGGAATGTTGCTGTGCTGAGCAGAGGAGCTGGCATAACAAAGAGGAGGGTGGGATGCTTTGTGCTTTTATCAGATACAAGCTATCTGATAAAAGCACAGAGCATCCCACCCTCCTCTTTGTTATCCCTTTAAAAAACTATCCACAATTTCAAAGGTGTTTGCAAAGGAAGGAGCTTATACAAGGCTGAATTCTTGAGATTTCAAGTGGACTGAATCATAGAATGATAGAATCATAGAATATCAGGGTTGGAAGGGACCTCAGGAGGTCATCTAGTCCAACCCCCTGCTCAAAGCAGGACCAATCCCCAACTAAATCATCACAGCCAGGGCTTTGTCAAGCCTGACCTTAAAAACCTCTAAGGAAGGAGATTCCACCACCTCCCTAGGTAACCCATTCCAGTGCTTCACCACCCTCCTAGTGAAAAAGTTTTTCCTAATATCCAACCTAAACCTCCCCCACTGCAACTTGAGACCATTACTCCTTGTTCTGTCACTGAGGGCTTGTCTACACTGGCACTTTACAGCGCTGCAACTTTCTCGCTCGGGGTGTGAAAAAAACACACCCCTGAGCGCAGCAAGTTTCAGTGCTGTAAAGCGCCAGTGTAGACAGTGCACCAGCACCGGGACCCCACCTCCTCCTGGGACCTTCCCTTCTCCCATCCCCCTCAGTGCTGATGTGTTTTATTGTTTGTCTCTCTCCTCCGGTTGTTGTTTTTTAATAAAAGAATTGTGTTGGTTTGAAAGCAATCTTTAGTCTATTAATTGAAAGCAAACAGAGCCCTTCAAAGCAACAGACAATTATGTTAAACCTTCATAGTGCATCGTCTGCACCAATCACAATCACCTCCTAGCATTACAAGCACTGCACTCCCGAGCATAGCAACAAATATTAGTGGCTTTCAGCTTTAAATAACTGCCTCAAGGCATCCTTGATCCTTATGCCCCCGCGCTGCGCCCTTCTAATAGCCCTGGTCTCTGTCTGTTCAAACTCAGCCTCCAGGCGCTGAGCCTCTGCAGTCAAGTCCTGAGTGAGGCTTTCACCCTTCCCTTTACAAATGTTATGGAGCGTACAGCATGTGGCTATAAGCTTAGGAATATTGTCATCCGCCAGGTCCAGCTTCCCATATAGGCAATGCCAGCGGGCCTTTAAACGGCCAAAAGCACACTCAACAGTCATTCTGCATTTGCTCAGCCTGTTGTTGAACTGCTCCTTGCTGCTGTCAAGATGCACTGTGTATGGATTCGTAAGCCACGGCATTAAGGGGTAGGTGGGGTCTTCCAGGATCACAATGGGCATTTCGACTTCCCCTACGGTGATCTGGTCCTGGAAGAAAGTCCCTGCTTGCAGCTTCCTGATCAGGCCAGTGTTCCGAAACATGCGTGTGTCATGCACGTTTCTGGACCAGCCTGCGTTAATGTCCATGAAAAGCCCACTATGATCCACAAGCACCTGGAGAACCATAGAGAAATACCCCTTGCGATTAATGTACTCGGTGGCTGGGTGGTCTGGTGCCAGAATTGGAATGTGCGCGCCATCTATCGCCCCTCCGCAGTTAGGGAAACCCATTTGTGCAAAGCCACCCACAGTGTTACTCACGTTGCCCAGAGTCACGGTCTTTCGGAGCAGAATGTTATTAATGGCCCTGCACACTTCCGTCAACACGAGTCCAACGGTCGACTTTCCCACTCCGAACTGGTTAGCGACCGATCGGTAGCAGTTTGGAGTAGCCAGTTTCCACAATGCAATTGCCACACGCTTCTCCAACGGCAGGGCAGCTCTCATTCTCGTGTCCTTGCGCCGCAGGGCTGGGGCCAGCTCATCACACAGTCCCATGAATGTGGTTTTCCTCATCCGAAAGTTCGGCAGCCACTGCTCGTCATCCCAGACGTGCATGATGATGTGATCCCACGACTCAGTGCTTGTTTCCCGAGCCCAAAAGCGGCATTCCACGGTGGTGAGCATGTCTGTGAATGCCACAAGCAATCTCGTATCGTAGCTAGTACGCGTGGCGAGATCAATGTCACACTCCTCTTGCCTTTGTAGTTTAAGGAATAACTCCACTGCCACTTGTGACATGTTGGTCAGAGCGAGCAGCATACTGGTCAACAGTTCAAGATCCATTCGTGCAGCCCGAAGAGGCAGGGCGTGCAGTACACAAACGGTTGAAAGATGGCGCCAAATGTGGACGGAAGCACAGGGATTGCTGGGATGCGAAGCAATGCATCACGGAGCATTGGGACAGGACCCAGGATGCCCCGTGATCCCCTCTGTCTTCCCACAACTCTTAGCAGCAGAAGAGGAAAAAATACTCTGTGGTATAGATGCCCAGAGTGCACGGTTCCGAATACCGCTGCAAGTGCCGCAAGTGTGAACATGCTATTGTGCAGGCAGCTGACAGTGTGAACACACAACAGTGGTTTCCGTTCAGCGCTCTCTGAGCGGCGCTGTTAGTCCTGGTGCTGTAACTCTGCCAGTGTAGACATGCCCTTAGTAAACTGTCATTTGTACTGAATTATATCACCTGATCTATTAGGCACTTGTCTGGAGCCTTAGGTGCTGTTATTCCATGGATATGGTACTAGAGTGGATTCGAAGTCAGGAGGACCTGAGGTTCTGCCATTGACTCCCGATGTGAGCTTTGGGCAAATTAAAAGTATCTTTGTGCCTCAGTTTCCTCACTGTAAAAGACTATGAGATCAAAAGATGGAAAGTTCTATGTAAGTGGTGAACATCATTAATCATCTATGGGCCAAATTCTGTCCTTGGTTACACACGTACGTTCCCACCGAAATCACTGGAGTTGCTTAGGTGTAAATGAGGCTGGATCTTGCCAGGTGTGTTTATCATGGACCGTGTGCATACGGCTAAGTACATATCCTGGCTCTGTTCTTCTTCATTTCCATTTCCCTCTGCCAAGGAGCAGCACCTTCCCTCCCAGTCCTCTGGGAACTGGTGATTGCTCTTCCATTGTAACCCAAGCCATCCAGTTTTGTTTTCACTATGCATGCCTCTCCTTGAATAATTTTCAGCAATCCAGTTCATAGATATGCTGTGGCTTCATGCCTGCGTGTTCTCGGAGGCAATTCTGCTCCAGGAACAACAAAGTGCAAAGCATGCCAGTCACTGCCTCCTTCCAGGGCCAGATTAACCTTGTGTGGGCCCAGCACCAAACATATTTGTGGGCCCCCATGGAGGCAATGGAGCCTGGCGCAGGGACGTCACTCCCTAGAGCGAGGGGTCAGCCAGAGGCAATGGGGCATGGCATGGCAGGGGCGGCCCCACTCCGCCCAGCCCATGGCATTATTTACAAACCGGCACTTGCCAGATGCACAGTGGCCCGCCCGGCCCTGTGCTGCCAGCATGTCCCTTCCCCTTGGGGGCAGGCCTATGCCGTGTCACACAGCCCCCCTGCCCAACACTGGAACATCCCCCCGATTCCCTATGGCCAGAGCTCCCCCAGACCCGCTATGCCCAGCACCTCCCCCAACCCCTCCCCCAAATGCACACCACCCTTGCCCAGTGCCCCCCTGCCCACAGCCCCACCTAAACTGCCCAGCACCCCCCACAGAACCCCCCACTCCCTAGTGCCCCGCCACCTCACAGCCCAGCACCCCCCGAAACCCACTCCCCACCCCCTGCCTCCCGGCCACACTCACTGGCCCTGCTGGGAGGTGACTGTGTCTGCCAGGCTGAGTCAGCAGCGCAGCCAGGGCTGGTCCCAGGGCTGGGAATCACTCCGGCCCCTCGGGAGTGGTGGGATCAGCCAGGCCAGGGCCTGCCCCAGCCGGGCTCTCTCAAGACGCACTTGCCTGGAGGGGCCCAGGCAAGCCCCCCACCCTCACCCCCACCCCAATTGGCTGAGACTGGCCAGGCTTCTGCACCAGTCCCAGGCAGCTCAGCTCTGGGGAGACAGGTGGGGCCCCACAGGCGGTGGGAAGCAGAGGTGCACGGGGGTCCAGCCAGGGGGCAGAGCAGAGCAGGGCAGTGGGGCCAGGGGGTGGAGAGGATCCCTCGGCCTGAGGAGCAAGTGATGGGTGGCGGGGAGCCAGCGAGCTGGTGGGGTCTTGGGACGCAGTGCAAGCAGAGCAGGACAGGGCCCGACTCCATTGTAAACCCAGCACTGCCTCCTTCACATAGTAGATCTGAGACTTTTCTGTAGCTTCATTGTGTAATGAGAGAGGATGTGTATTAGAGGGATCGGCAGGAAACAACATGCTTTCTCTTCTTGAAGATTAGCCAATTTTTTTATCTTCATCCAACAAGCCTGTTCAACTGATAGACAAAATCCATTGCTTACTTGGCCAGATGGGCATGCAAATTTGCATTGACCTTTAACCAAGTGACATAGTTTTCCAGGTGAAGCTAAAATACTATAAATACCAAAATCCAATTAACTGCTAAGTCTTCATCCCTTTTATTGAGCATGGTGCCTCTCTCATTCTGTGATTCAGGCGGAGCTGACAGCGTGTGTGGCTGTGGTGGGGGTGTCATAAGAGGTTCAAGACCAGGCAAACAAAATGTTTTTTAAATTGAGTTGGGTTGCTGAGGGGTGTGTGACATTGCACTCCATATGTTTTATGAAAATATGCTTATGAATGTGAATATAATGTAACTGGAATATGTTTTATGCAAAAGTTCTCTTGTAAGGTATAATTGCAAAGCTTATGATCTACTGAGTGTGTTCATCCTATTTGTATAAATGTATCATCCTTGTATCTGAAGCTAGAAATATGAAGTATTACTCTGAGGTCCTATTGTAACTATGCAAAGTATGGGCCATTAATGGTGGCTTAGAATCTTGATGGCTCCCATTGACTAGGACCATTGGTTGTGAATGGGTTTATTTACCTGCAAGCCTTTCTGTGTATGTGTGGGCCAGCCCGCGGGTAATGAAGAATGAGGTCTCACAGGACATGTGACCATGTCACATGATACTGGAATCCATCTTAAATCTGGTACTTTTCTATTTAGAAGAGGGGGTGGGGACCCAGAGAGACAAAAGATTCCCGCCTTGTGCCAAAGCTATAAAAGGGGGTGGAACAGAACAAAGAGGAGCCAGTCATGAGAAAACCCCTAGTTTCCACCTAAGCTGTCTGCTGGAAGTAACAAGGACTGTACCAGGGGAAAGGATTGGGCCCAGACTAGGAAGGAGTCTAGTCTGAGAAAGAAGCTTATTGGAACATCTCTGAGGGTGAGATTTTACCTGTAATCAGTTTCTTAATGTATTAGGCTTAGACTTGCGGGATGGTCTTACCTAAATCATGTTTTCCATGGAGAATGATGATGTATTCATGGCAGTGCTGTCACATGAGTCCTGAGCCCACTGAACTGAATCCGAATTGTATCTGCAGTGACACCAATCTTACCTGGGTGGACTTTGGTAATCCTGAAAGTTGATTTTGCGAGTGTGTGATTCAGCTCCAGCGCTTCAATGTGGCTTGTGTAGTGTAGAAACTCTCATGGAGATACTGCGCTCTAAAAAACCCACCTCCACGAGGAGCGTAGCTACAAGCCAGTGAAGACGTGCCCTGAGAGGCTACAGTTAGGCCCTGTCTGCAGTGGCAAGTTTCTGCGCAAGAAAGCAGCTTTCTGTGCTGTAACTCCCGAGGTGCACACACTGCCAAGCCACGTAGCGCTTGTCTACACTGGCACTTTACAGCGTTGCAACTTTCTCGCTCAGGGGTGTGAAAAAACACCCCCCTGAGCGCAGCAAGTTGCAGCGCTGTAAAGTGCCAGTGTAGACAGTGCACCGGAGGTCAGAGATGCAGTTCAGTGACGGGGATTGAACTGAGGGCCTTGAGGCTGTTATACTTTGAAACAAGTTTCCATTAGTCAGGATTTAGCATCTGATCAGACAAACGAGTCCCTAGGTTGCAGGGTTCAAGTCTCTCAGTGGTTTGAGCATTGGCCTGCTAAACCCAGGGTTGTGAGTTCAATCCTTGAGGGGGACACCTAGGGGTCTGGGGCAAAAATCAGTACTTGGTCCTGCTAGTGAAGGCAGGGGCTGGACTCGATGACCTTTCGGGGTCCCTTCCAGTTCTATGAGATAGGTATATCTCCATTTATTATTATTATAAGATTAATAGGGGAATTTTCATAGTGGTTACGTCAGGAGGTTGGGAGTCACGACTTGTGGATTTTAATATTGGCTCTGCTGCAGTCGTGGATAGGGGCACTGTGAGGCTTAAGTAATGAAAGTAAAGCGTTTTGCAATTCTTACCTGAAAGGAGCCACATGAATGTGAAGTATTATAACAGGAGCTTGTTTTGTTACCTTTTATTTCCAGCCTATGAAGAGCTTTGCCCATACTTACAGAGAAACCATATTCCGCAGCCCTTCCCTTTGTATTATCCTTCTGAGCCCATGCGAATAGTGCAAATATACAGTGAAAATCCACCGTTTTCTCCACTTCACATTTATCCCCTTTTGCTAACCTGTATTCCCCTTTTCACACCTCTGCTACAAGTGAGGCTCTGCAGCTGTATTAACTCCAGGCCTATACAGGATCATTTGCAAAATGTTCAGGTGCCTGACACATTTTGGTAGGTTGTACTATTAAAACATTGATGTTTAAAATCTTAGCCCTATGTTGTTCCCCCTAGATCAGCATATGGAGAGGCCCCTCCCCAGCTGGATCCTCCCCCCTTCTGAGTGGAAAGGGGGCCACTGGGGACCAGAGCCACTGTACAAGGGTATGGGGCCTCCTTAAGATACACTGTGAACGGCCAGATTTGGGACAGACCTTTTCTATGTAGCAACAACTACTTGACAGGACAAATGTGAGGGGATCTGCTTTTGGGTATTCCCCTCCTGTCTCCCCCATCCTGTGGATTTGTTCTTGATGGGGATGGACTGGGGCCTTGTAATTTTCCTTGCACACTGTATCACTATCTTGCAATTTTAAAAGATGTTTTAGAGACTTGTTATTTGCAACCGCTACCTCTGTATGTCCATGGAAAGTTATGTAGGGATATGGAGGAAAGTGCAAGTCCTCACTGTTCTTTATTCCATTCATAGACCACCGTTAACCCAGGTCCTGATTTGGCAAAAGAATCTTCACATGGAGACCTTTACTCCTGTTCAGAACTCCACTGTAGTTAATGAGAGTGCAGGGTACTCAGCACCCCGCAAGGTCAGGCCCTTAAGGTTCTGTTCATTCCCTTTACTGAATGAAAGGTGTGTATGCTACGGGATTTGTATAATTAAAGAACATTTACTATTGCCCTCTGGAGTCCCTCCCACTTCTTCCCCACACCCTGGATCACCAGAGCAGGGTTTCCTTCTTAATCTTCAATCCCCTGAGGGGCCTGATGACTTTTCTCATAAAACAGCTGGTTTCCGAGAGAGGCAAACTGAAAAGCTGCCATTTGAAAAGAGCCTCCTTAAGGGAGAAAGAATTTTCATGGAGACTAGATTAGCATGTCAGGGACATGTTTGGATCTCAGTTAAAATTACACTGAGCTTGCCAGAGTTCTTAGTTCAAAGTGCTGCTGCTGGAATGAGCAAGGAAAGTACTTCCAACGCTCAGACCAACTGCCTTTGTGCAGAACCTGCACCTTCTCTATAGTGCCTCCTAGAGGTTGGGATTGGAACAGCTACCACTGGGCATGGTCTGTGAGCTCCCCATATTCAGCATTCTTACACAATTCCCCATAGTCTGTAAGCTCCTTCCTAGCCAGTTGCTCCTGCACTATTCCCTGTAGTGACTTCTTTTGGGAGAGGTTGGGACAGGAATAGCTGTGAGCTTCCCCACAACCCATTCCATGTAGAGACAGTTGCTGGAAAATCCCAACACTGAAGTACACGTGCATGGATAACCTCCTTCAGTGTCTTCTCAAAAACAAAACAAACCCACTAACAATATGAGTCCTTTATCAGGGACATGACATCTTGTTCGGGTAATTGTGTGGAATAGAACTCCTCAGCAAAGAGATTATAGACTCCAAGGTGTAGGAATGAACTACATGCTGTCCTACAATGGAAAATATGGTAAATATTTGCCACCAGGATGTATTCATAGACGAGGTGTTCTATTCTTATCAGTTTTAATAACACTCGGCAATTATATATCACTTTGCATTCTCAAAGACCTTCACAAACATCAGCTAATTAATCTTTACAGCGCCCATGAGAAGGACAATTTACTGTGAGAAGTATAGCATTGAATGGTCTTGGATCCTGCACTGTTTTGAGCCAGCACTTATCCTCTTCAGGGTACTCCAGAGCTGGGGTCTCAAAAGACTCTTCCATAGGAACATGGGAATTGTCATTCCAGATAAGACCACTGGTCCATCTCTTCCAGTATCCTGTCTCTACCAGTGCCCAGTACCAGATGCTTTAGAAGAAAGTGGAAGACATCCCATAACAGGTAAGTTTGGAATAACCTGCCCATAGGGGAAATTTCTTCCCAATTCCATCAGTTAGTGGTTGTTTAGCCCCCTTAAAGCAGAAGGGCTTAAATTACTCATCATTTTTTGTACCCTAGCTAATGTAACTGTGGATGTTCTCATTATCCATATAGATGTCTATTTTCTGTTTGGTAAGCAATTTCCAAATGGCCACATCTTGAAAAGTTTGGGAGCAGGATGGTACAGAATTTCAAAAAAGAGGAATGATACATGAATAAAGGATTTTTAAAATTATTATACTCATTTGATTAATTAGACAGCAATTCTGTTAATGACTGCAGTGAAAATGAAGAGGTAAATAAAATGGTTTGGGGCCCAGGGAATTGATTCTTACAACATTTTTATTTTTGTGTTAGTAATTCTTAATGGGTGAGTTTCACTATATTTAAAATGGTCAGATCTTGAAGTCTTTCATTTTTACACAGTTCTTACTCAGGCAAAATTCTCATTGAAGTATGTATATCTGTGTATCTTATGCCTTTGCACTGTATTCTTAAATGTACAAGGACGTGGCTGTCTGAAGAGACCAGCAGCCACTTTGTGTTCAGCTCCGTGCAGACGGTTGCAGACGAGACACACACATACTATCTCTAGAGTACTTTGGGTACTTTGGTTCTTTTTGTTTGATCTCTGAATTTAAAATAAAGTCCATTCTGGTTGAAAGTATGAGAGGTCACTCTGTGTAGAGAAAATCAAAGTCTGTGGCAGTTTTGTCTGAGGAAAGAATAGGCAGCTATTGTTTACAAGCTACATGTTTAACTTTACTATCATGAGAGTCCCATTGTGGTCAGTGGGTACTACTCATGGAAGAAGTTAAGCACGTACGTGTTTGCAGGATCAATGTATGAGTAAGGATCCCAGGGCTTAGCCCAAAGATGTAGTCCAGGGGAGATTGCATGATACAGGGTCCATACTGTCTCATCTACCTCTGCTTGGAGGTTTGCAGCTGGCACGTGCAGAGAATTAGGCTTTGTCTACACTGGAACTTTGTTGGCAAAACTTTTGTCATTCGGGGTGTTAAAAAAACACCACCTCCGAATGACAAACGTTTTACCGACGAAAAGCACCGGGGTGAACAGCGCTTTGTCAGCAGGAGCGCTCTCCTGCCGACAAGGCCGCTGCTGCTCGTTGGGGGGGGAACGTTTTTTGACAAACAGCAGCTACACTGCACGCCTTTTAGCGACACAGCAGTAGCAGCAGAGGGGTGGGTAGTATAGACAAAGCCTCTGAAAGCAGGGAAGTGTTGTGAAAGGTTGAAGATTTTCCGCTAGAAATGCTCCAGGAGTAAATGGGTTAATAGTTTTCATCTCAACTTTCAAAGCAATCTTTGGAGTGTTCTGCCAAAAAAAGCAATTTATGTTCCTAAGAGAGGAAAAAGTCCTACTGAGATTTGTGTGCGTAAGAGTGTTCTGCACACACATTTCTTAACAGACATATCAAGGCACTTAACAGACTGTTTCCTTCAAAGCCACTGTGGGGCAGTCAATGAGCCCGTTAATGCGAGCTCCCTCCTATAGCCCTCACTGCCCCAGAGCAAGACAAGACAAGAGTCTCCGCCAGACAAGAGTCTTTACTAACAACAGGACTGAAATCCTCTCTCTCTGCTGCACTGGGGAAGGTCAGGATAGCCATGTCTACAAGGAAGATCTGCTGTCTTGTGCTGCTGGTCCTAGGGCTCCTGGCTATTGCAGTTTCTGTCATTGTAATCCTGGCGCTGCCCAAGTGTGCTCCGGGAAGTTATCTGCATGCTGCTGTAGCAGCTGACACTGAAATCTGTTCAGACATTGGCAGGTAGGTGCATGGACTTTTCTGTTTGGAACTTGTATATGTAGTGCACGATATAGAGCCAGAGTGAAAGACAGGTAGATAATACTAGAGGTTATAGTTAAAACCAGCGCTTCCCAGTGACTGAGCAGGAGGAACTGGGTCTTACCCTCTCCCCTAATCCTCAGTCTGAAGAGTTATGCCAGATACCTGAGCACAAGCTCCTGATCGTAGGTCAAGTTGAGTCCTGGTGTAAGAGCTCTGAAGTCAAACATTAGCCTTACATACCAGTAGGATATTCCTTTTCCTTCTCTCACATCTGGCTGCTCTGCAGACCTGTCTATTTCCTGAGGGTGCAGATAATGACTGTCACTCGTATTCGAGTGTGACTACGACTGGAACCCACAAGGCAGCTCTTAAGGAGAAACAGGCAGTAATTAATCCCTCTTCACTGGGCAGTAATCTCTGTTCAGCAAGACTTTAGAAACAAACAGAGAGAAGGTGAGGAGGAGAACATAAAGGGGAGAAGTGGCATTAGGCTGCAGGGAAAGACAAGCACCTATGCTTGTGGGTAGCGCTACCCAGGCTGGTTGAAATATCCTTTATATCCATAAAAGAGGAAGCATGGGGAAATTATTTCACTTAATTATCTTATCAATGCTGAAGAAACAAAGGCAAATGTTTTGCAGCTCTCAGATCCCTTGTGTGGAGAGCTGGGGAACTTCTGATAGATTTTTATGGAAACCGGTATGACTCAGTTTCCCCTCTCACTTTGTATTGTTATGCCTGGGTGTGAAGGAATTAATTTCTTTCTGGAAACAAGACAGGCAATGCATTGATTGGGATGAGAGAGGGGGCAACATCACATAAGCATGAATGAACTATGTCAACCTGTAGAAGCTATAGAATCATAGACTCCTCAGACCATTTTATCAACTTTGTGTTGTGTGTATCTGTGTGGACTTGGGGAGGAGGGGTGGGAGGTGCAGGAGTTTTCCCGCAAGAACTAAGGGTGCGGGATTAATGCAAATCCCTAGGCAAGTAAACAAGTCTGGAGAGGCAGCACCCCTCTGGGGAAAATGGCATCTCCTGGTTTGTGCGTATTGAAGAAGGCTACCAAAGAACTGAGAACTCTCTAATGTGACCAGCTTATCATAAGGGAGGTGTCACTCTCATTGGATCGAAGAACTCATTACACTGTGTGGGACAGACCCTGACATAAGGGTATGAAGGACTTTGGACCCCGTCAGGGTCTCCACGTTGAAGAGGGTGACACCTGCTAGGGGTGACAGGTATGCCTGTAAACTCTGGCTGTCAAGATACTGTGTGTTCTCTCGGTGAATTGTAGGAGGAATTGCTGACTAAATCTCTGGTCTGGAGGGAAAGGTGGGTTCCTTCCTTGAGTAAGGTGATGGCTAGAGACTTGAGTAGGGTGCCCTCAAGGAGGCCATGAAGGGGCTAGAGGTGCAGGAAGCTTTGGAATTTGTGACACCTGGCTCAGCGAGTGGCCGAGGCAGTAGGAGGTGAGGGCTCAGCACCTCATGTGATTGGACCCTGACCCATGACTCAAGCCACTTATGACAGCAGCAACATTTCAAAGGCATCATTTTATCTTAGCTGCCCTGAGAGTTATGCTAGCATCCAGCCCCGACTCACATTTATTGCCAGCATGGCCAGTCAGGGAGCATTGCTGTGCTATCGGATTAAGGACAGCCCAATGTTAGGGAGCTACATGGGTGGCTAGGGAGAGGGTCATTCAATACCCGGCTTCAACACAGACTTTCTGGGTGACCTTGGGCAAGTCTCTCACTGTACCTCAGTTCTCCCTCCGTGCCTCACAGGCGTGCTGTGAGGGTAAATCCATGAATGACTGTGAGGTGCTCAGGTACCGTGGTGATGTGGGCCAGAGAGGTTCGTGAGACAGACAGATACAAGGACAGGTCTCTAGCTAGCCTCAGCCAAACCTCACTTAGAATAGATTAGAAAAGATTAGAATAGATTAGAATAGAATCGTAGGACTGGAAGGGACCTCAAGAGATCGTCTAGTCCAGTCCCCTGCACTCATGGCAGGACTAAGTATTATCTATCCCAGTGTTTCCCAAACTCGGGACGTCGCTTGTTCAGGGAAAGCCCCTGGCGGGCCAGGCCAGTTTGTTTACCTGCCCCGTCCGCAGGTCCGGCCGATTGCGGCTCCCACTGGCCGTGGTTCGCTGCTGCAGGCCAATGGGGGCTGCGGGAAGTGGCGACCAGTACATCCCTCGGCCCGCGCCGTTTCCAGCAGCCCCCATTGGTCTGGAGCAAGAAACTGCGGCCAGTGGGAGCCGCAATTGCCCGGACCTGCAGACGGGGCAGGTAAACAAACCGGCCCGGCCCACGAGGGGCTTTCCCTACACAAGCGGCGTCCCAAGTTTGGGAAACACTGGTCTAGACCATTCCTGAGAGGTGTTTGTCTAAACTGCTCTTAAAAATCTTCAATGATGGAGATTCCACAACCTCCCTAGGCAATCAGGGCTGGCTCTAGGTTTTTTGCTGCCCCAAGCAAAAAAAATTTTGGCTGCCCCCTGCCCCAGCCCTGGGCTCTCACCCCCCCCCACACCAGTGCCCTCCCCCACCCACACCCCCTGCCACCCCAGCACTGGGCTCTCCCCTCCTCCCCAATCCACCCACACCCCCTGCCACCCCAGCACTGGGCTCTCCCCTCCTCCCCAACCCACCCACACCCCCTGTCGCCCCAGCCCTGGGCTCCCCCCCACCAGTGCTGACTCCGCCCACTCCCCCCTCGCCTCCAGCCGATCCGGCGCTGGCAGGGTCAGGGTAAGCAGCGGGGCTCCCGGGCCGCGCCTCAGCCCAGGGTCCCTCCAGCCAGGGCTCCTGCCTCCAGGACCAGCCGGGACCCAGGAGGGCAGAGCCAGGGGACCAGCCTGGCAGGGGGCTGAGGAGCCAGGGCAGGGTATCCCCAGAGGGAGCGGAGCCCCGGAGAGCGGGATGTGGGCCCCGCACGGCAGTGCCCCGCCCTCTATGGCCCCGCTGCTGCTGCTGCTTCTGGCCGCCCTGCCGCAGTCCCTGGGCGACTCAGGCCGCTTCGCCCAGCCCCGGCTGCAGCGCTGGGGGGCAGCCTCCCTGTGGCACCTGCAGGCGGCTCCGTGTGCCCCGCGGGGTGCCCCCCAGCCCGAGTGTCTGTCCCCCCACTCGGAGCCTGCCTGGCCCAGCCACAAGGTGCGGGCGCTGCTCCCCCGCAGTGCAAACTGCAGTGGCCCCAGGGCGCCCCCTGCACACGACGCGCTACTGCTGCCAGGGCCGGCTCTAGGCTTTTGCTGCCTGAAGCAACAACAACAACAAAAATGTCCGGAGTGCCGCCCCTGAAAATGTGCCGCCCCAAGCACGTGCTTGGTTTGCTGGTGCCTAGAGCCGGCCCTGTAGGCAATTTATTCCAGTGCTTAACCACCTTGACAGTTAGTAATGTCCAGCCTAAACCTCCCTTGCTGCAATTTAAGCCCATTGCTTCTTGTCCTATCCTCAGAGGTTAAGAACAGTTTTTCTCCTTCCTCCTTGTAACACCTTTTATGTACTTGTCAACCCCTCTCAGTCTTCTCTCTTCCAGACTAAACAAACCCAATTTTTTCAATCTTCTCTCATAGGTCATGTTTTCTAGACCTTTAATCATTTTTGTCGCTCTTCTCTGGACTTTCTCCAGTTTGTCCACATCTTTCCTGAAATGTGGCGCCCAGAACTGGACACAATATTCCAGTTGAGGCCTAATCAGCGTGGAGTAGAGCAGAAGAATTACTTCTTGTGCCTTGCTTATAATACATCCCAGAATGATGTTGGCTTTTTTTGCAATAGTGTTACACTGTTGACTCATATTTAGCTTGTGGTCCACTATGACCCCCAGATCCCTTTCCGCAGTACTCTTTCCTAGGCAGTCATTTCCCATTTTGTATGTGTGCAACTGATTGTTCCTTCCTAAGTGGAGTACTTTCCACACCTCTTTGTTTTCTGTCCAGCATTTCAGACTGGGCAATAAAGAAAACCCTGTTGTTGATGGTGTTTCTGAGTCCCTGCTTCAGGGAGCAGAGCTATTGCATTGCTGGGGCACATGCATGAAAGCCACGGGAAAACGAATGAAGTATCCAACTCAGCTAACATGGGGATTTTCCTATTCAGATGCCAATGCTATGGTGGGGACTGTTGTATACAGGTATCAGTCTGCTCCTCTCTCCCTCCAGGCTTTCTCCCACAGTCACCTCAGCTGCTCCCAGGCAGGGCCGGCGCTCCCATTAGGCGACCTAGGCGGTCGCCTAGGGCGCTGCTCTTTTGGGGGCGCCGGCGCCCCCGCCGCCCGGAGAAATTTGGGGGCGGGGCCTTCCGCCGCCGCTGTTGGGGGCGGGATTTCGGGGGCGGGACCTGCCGCCGCCTAGGGCGCCGGCGAAGCTGGCGCCGCTACTGCTCCCAGGGCTTCAGCCATCGCCTTTATGTTGGCGACTTAGAAATCTACCTCACTACACCATACACCTCCCTGCTTCTGCCCATTTCCCACACATTCAGCTCCCTCTCTGACCTCTGACACAACTGATAATCTTTCCTTTCCTCCAAAACCTTCCCTTCTCTCTGGTTCCTCTTTTCATCAGCAACTGCACCACCCTCCCTGTCACATAGTATCATCCTTGAGCCTCATCCTGCTCCTACCATCTAGCTTCTCACCAAATCCCATTGCTGCTTCCTCTATAGCATCTCTGAAACCTGCCCTCTCCTCCTGGCTCACACTTCTGTGTCGGAGCTGCCATCGCCTCTTCCCCACCATCCCACACAGAGCTCCCTTCAGCCCATGTCGCTTTGACGCTACGCAGTTTTTTATCCCTGGATTTCTGTTTCAGTACTGAATGAAAGTGACTCAAGTGATTACAGAGGCTCAAATCCCTAAAGTAAAAGCAGCTCTCCTGAACCCTGACCTAGTTATTTCCAGATTTTGAAACTTTGCTGGTTTTTATTCTTCAGTCAAAATATTTTTTTAATAAAGTGTCTGCCACATGCTTTACAATGAGCAGCCATTAATGAATGGAGACGAGATTCCTGTGGCATTACATACTGCAGCATCTCACAAGCTTCCTGACTGTCTGACGAATAATGTTTAATACAACACTT
This sequence comes from Platysternon megacephalum, assembly GCA_003942145.1. Classification (NCBI taxonomy): domain Eukaryota; kingdom Metazoa; phylum Chordata; order Testudines; family Platysternidae; genus Platysternon; species Platysternon megacephalum. The sequence goes on along the minus strand of QXTE01000240.1, from coordinate 2,137,221 downwards.
GATCTGAGCTCCAAGGAGCCAAGAAGCAACCCAGGCCCCATCCAACTCCAATTAAAACCAAAGGAAAGATTCCATTGACTTCAAGAGGAGTTCGACTGGGCCCCTTATAATAGGAGCAGCTGTTCCCTGTCCTGAGGACAAAGCCCTCTGGGCACTGCTCTTTCCCACCCTAATGAAGTGTTTGTCTGGAACTGCACCAGTGAGTGAAGCTGGGGAGATGGGAGGATGCTCTTAGGAAAGTCTGTCTCCTTCACTGACCTGACCCTGTACTTGAACCTCGGCAGCAGTTTAACTCAGTGGTTTGAGGAAGCTGACGCAGCCCTCCAGGGTTCTACTCCAGGCGCTTCAACTAACCGGCGGTTGGCAACTTGCAAACCTCTCTGTGACTCAGTTTCCCCATTTATGATGATAATAATTCCTCCTCGTGGATGTTTTTGCGGCTTGGTTCACTATAATGTTTCTAAAGCCCTTTAGATCCTTTAGAGAAAGAAGCTGTACATATGTGAAGTCTCACAGTCCTTACTGGCATCACTCACAGATTCTGTGCTAGATTTATTGTTACTAACTCAGTGGAGCATCTCTGGCTTCTGGGTGGTAAAAGGATTTCCAGTGCTGAAAGACGACTAGGTCCCTTGTGGTGTAATGGAATGCTTATGGAGGATGGAGAGGGGGATAGGACTATTATATTATTGTCTCTTCCTGCCAATCCAGCCTACAGACCCTGGACAGAGAGCGTATGTAGTAGATTGAGCAGGAAACCTGAGTGCACCCAAACTTTTCCTTTGTGGGAGCCATAAATGTTTGAAATCCACAGATGTGAATTTTGTGGCCTCAGTCCAGCTCCAACAATGGGGTCTCTTTCCTCCTTGGCCCACAAAGTATACAGATGGAGAAGTATCTAAACATGAATCCCGAGGAATCTGTTTGTCCCTAGCATTCTGCACAGAGGTGTATTCAGACCAGGTACCATCCCCCACACCTGGCCTGAATCTCCCAGTCACAGTGCATCCTTTCCCTTCTCTGCATTTGTAGGTCATTATAACCCCCAGTGTGAGCATTAGAATAGGCTTTTCCTCCCAAGCAGACAAAAGATTATGTATTCCCATCCACGCCTGCCTCCATCCACCTTCTGGTGGGGCTGCCTCCTCAGAGCTCTGGGCAGAAACCCACCCGCCCCAACCACCACCTCTGCAGTGTGCTGTTTGCCTGCTATTGTTTCTGAAACTGAAAGTGGGGGCATGAGCCAGCAACAGGGGGTGACAGAGGATTTTGGAAAGGTAGACCACAGAAGAAGAGTTTGTTCCTAGCAGAGGAAAGGCAGGGCCAGTTGGGAATCACTGCAGCCGGGAATCCTGTCTTGACTTGACCTTCCCTCCCAGCAGCCATCAATCTTCCAACCTCCCCAGTACATACTAAAGGGAATGCTGGAAACTAGTCTCTTTCGAAACAGCATCCCCCAGGGGCTTTGCTAGTTTCCTTGTGGCTAAGCCCCTAAAGGATGGGGGAGCTGGGAAGGCCAAAAATTTTACAACCAAGTGATGTTCACATTAATATTAATCCCACTTCATAAGCCAAGGATATGCTACAAAAGTCATTTGCAGTTTTGAAGACCTCTGGTGAATCTTTCTCCGCATCCCGAGGGATCTCCTCCTAGTTTAAGAATTATCAGCTTGGCCACTAAACATTCCATAGAAACAGCTGTTGCCTTTACTCTTGATAAGCCATCAGAGTCAGCCAAGTCAAGGGCTGGTATCGTCCTCAGGCCCAAGCTTGCATGAAGAAGAAGAAATATCTCCCAAGAGTGTTTAATGACTTCACATTTCCAGAATTTACCCAATCGCAGCTACTACTGCAGGAGCTGTTCGTTAACTGGCTTTAGGCAGAAGGCTCTAGAAGGTTTATAGCCTCCTGCATCATAACTAGGCCTGATTGTTTGACGTGGCAAAAAACGGGAAAATTTACAATTTTAGTAAAAATAGAAAAAAAGAAAGTCACGGGGGGGGGGGGGGGGGGGGGGGGGGGGGGGGGAANGAAAGCAGCAGCATGGCTCCGATCATCTCTGTGTGAAGTAGAAATGGATAAGCAGGACTGATGTGCAGAAGAATGTGATACTGCAGAGACTGGAGAGCTGCTGTGAGGCCACCAGGCTAGCCCAGCAGCAGCAAAGCCTACACGTCTAAACACTTCGTTTTTAATGATTGGTGTTTACATTTAATCCTTGGCTCCTTAAAATTGGTCCTTATCTGCCCAGACCTTTTTTGGCCTGTGCTTGAACCTCACCCTGTCTATGTGGAGGCCTATGCCCAATGTTTAACCTGACCTCTGTGCACACAATTAGCCTCTGGTGCAGAATGATATTGCCTCCTCGGCTGTGCACCATACAGGTCCTTGCAGGTGTAAAACCAACTGATGGGAAAGGTTACAAATTCAGCCATGGGTTCAGCAGGGATGCCTGGCTTCACCACCCCACTGCTGGGAATATTGCGGCAGTTCGGGGGGGAGGGGCCTTGGTGGCTGTTCATATCCTGTGACGTTATTAATATGAACTGGGACCGTATAGGTCATTGTTGCAACCAAGGTCCTGTAGTGGCACCAAATCTTGTGTAAAGGGGGTCAAATAAGGTGTCTAAGACAAGGTTATGGTTTGCTGGTTATGATTATGCTATCTGTATGCATGTATCATTTTTGTATTTAAAGTAAGTATTGGCTCTATACTGTCTGTATTTCAAACTTACGCTATGCTTCTGTGACACCCCAGACAGTTTGGCATCAGCACTGCCTAGCCTGCTTGATGGCCCATTAAGGACCATCAACTATACAATTGACCCACTGAGAGATGGCAGATACACCTTGTGACTCAGCAAGGCATGCAGGGACATGCCTATGGACAGGACTCTAAGGTTTTTCCATGCCGTGTGCTGGATAGTTTGTCTTTGGAACAAAGAAAGAAAGGCAAAGTGACAAGAGACTATAAAAGGCTGCTGCAGCTCCTCCATCTTGTCTTCAATCCTGCTTCTGACCTCTGGAGGGACTTTGCTACAAACTGAAGCTCTGAACAAAGGACTGAATGACCCATCCCAGCTGGGGATGTTCTCCAGAGACTTAATTTGAACCTGCAGTTTATTCCATCACTGCGACAAGCCTGAACCAAGAACTTTGCCATTACTGTATGTTATTGATTCCATTTAACCAATTCTAGCTCTCATCCATATATTTTTCCTTTTATGAATAAACCTTTAGATTTTAGATTCTAAAGGATTGGCAACAGCGTGATCTGTGGGTAAGATCTAACTTGTATATTGACCTGGGTCTGGGGCTTGGTCCTTTGGTATCGAGAGAAGCTTTTTTCTTTTACTGGGGTATTGGTTTTCATAACCATTTGTCCCCATAACGAGTGGCACTGGTGGTGATACTGGGAAACTGGAGTGTCTAAGGGAATTGCCTGTGTGACTTATGGTTAGCCAGTGGGATAAAACCAACGTCTTCGCTGTTTGGCTGGTTTGGTTTGCCTTGGTGTGCAAAGGAACCCCAGCCTTGGGCTGTAACTGCCCTGCTTTAAGCAATTTGTCCTGAATTGACACTCTCAGAAGTGTCCCACCAAATCCAGCATCATTACATATCCCACGAAAATAAAACACATAACTGGGACACTGCTGTGAATTTTTTTTTAAAATGCAATTACACAGGGCCTTAAGGCACCGCATAGCCAGCCAGGGTTGTAAGACCCCTGCTGGGAGCAATCATCTGGCATTGTGAGGAAGACGCTGGCTTGATCTTTTGTTTGTGATTGTTCTCCACTGATCTCCTGAATCCATCATAAGAAATCCCTCTGGATTCCGCTGCAAGAGCTCCTCTGGCTGGGGCTGCCTTAACAGACTGGAATGAAATGTGGGCGTGGAGTGGAGCCAAGGTCTTATTTACTCTCCTTTGCTGTCCTCCCCCCCCCCCCCCCCCCCCCCCCCAGGATTGTTAAACTCTAAACAGTCTCTCCCAGTTAACAGGCCTTTGCTCATCAGTTGCTGCTCTTGTTGCTGGGAACCCTCCAAGGGTGCTGCTGAGAATAGAGCAGAGACCTGATATTAGTGGTGCTGCTTTGAAGCTCTGGATGGCACCTGTCCTTTGAATTCTGCTGCCTTCCTTGCAACTGGTGCTACAAGTCCAATTGTAGAGAGAAAAATGTGTAATTGGGCAGGAGTCTAGTGTGTTGGGGCATTCTTTCATCTACGAGAGACAGTGGGAATTGCAGCCTCTGATGGAAATCCAGGATCAATGGAACCACAAAACCTACCCTAGTTACAGGAAAGGTTCCTTTAAAAGAGCTGTGTTTGCCGAGTGTCTCAACCCACACAGTCATAATCAGTAACAGAACAGGATATTGGCAGTTGCCAAGGTATGAAAAGGTTCCTAAAGTTCAAACTAGGCCATCTAATACTGTGATTTCATCAGATGCAGCACTCATAAGCTAGGCTGCATTTGTACTTGGATGGGAGGCCTAAGGAAAACCCCAGATGCTGCAAGAAATGGTGTTGGTGATACAGTACGTGACAACCTTCCCTCTCTATCAGCCCGGTGCCCTTATGTAGTGTTGGGAGAGAGGGGCATTGAGCTTCGTTGAGAAATAGTAAGAAGTGCTATGTGCTTTTGGACAGATGCTGTATTTGACCACAGAGATGGTTGCAATTTCAGGATGGGTAAAGTCACTACCACATATGTTTTCATCAGTCAGTAAAAGGAGTACGTAAAGCACTCAGGGGTCATTAAACACTGCATATGTTCACGGTCATCTAGTCTAGGTTTCATAACATAGTTAATGTGTGTTAACAAAACAACGGATTAAAAATTAAAACGTGCTCTACTTTGACAGGAAGATGTATGATCCTCTTGCAGATTGTTAAAAGGAATCAGTTCCTACTTAGCTCTGACAACATGATTATTATTTGTATTATTGTAGCACCTAGCACCTCCAGTCATTGTGCTACCTGGTGTACAGACATGAAAAAATAAGACAGTTCCTACCCCAGAGAGCTCACAACATGTGAGATACGATGCAACAGACAAATGTTTGGGGTGGGTTGGAAAGATGAAGCAACATATCAAATGAATAGAGTTTAGCAGAAACCACAGCTCGCCATTTGCCTAACCAAGAGCAGACAGGATTCCACCCCTCTCCCTCTGCTGACACACTCCAGGTTAGTAAAGTACATTCATCAGCATTGGGCTGGATTGTGAATTACTTATTCCAGTTAATGAGCATGAGTAGTGACTTTTCATGAGTCAAGAGTGGACTTTGCATGAGTTCTAACCAGACTTCAGTGGGATCCACAAGATGAGTCTTTGATATCAGGAACATTCTGACTATTTAATGAACAAATATTATTTATTTTCATTCTTAGGCCTGGCTGCGGGCACTTCCCATTGATCTCAATTGGAATCACATTTTAAAGCATTGAATTTGCCTGAGTTTATTAACTTGTGTCAAGTTATGCTAGAGAGAGTGCATTACTACACACTGAGGTCTCACCATTTTGTATATGTGACATTACTATAAAGCCCTAGAAGTGTTTGTAGTAATTAAATAGTGTTTAACACAGTGTTGCTGTTGTTAAATAAATGTTGCTTTTGTTGGGAATTTAAAAGTTTTAAGCAGCAGACTGAGGCCCTTGGGAGCATGTGTGTGACTTATAGACTCCAACTTGCTGACAGATTTGTCACCGTGGTCCCAGGGGAGCCACACTGAGATTACTTAATTAGGGCAAACTGCAAAGAATGGGGCAGACAATTCCCAAAGTTGGTGGTCATTCCAGTACTTAGAACCACCAAGCGAGCCTCAAAACAGCTTCTATAATATCCTACTGGTTACTCAGAAACCAAAACAGAGCTCCCTTAAAGCAACCCAGCAATAGGTCTCCACCCAGACACCCAAGTCAAATATGATGAGGATTACTGAAAATCTTATTCACCATAGAAGAAAGTTCTACCAATCCCAAAGGATCAGACACATTACCTCCCAGATTAATGAATATTTCAGATCTTACCCAAATACACGCTTACAGCCAATTCTTATTAACTAAACGAAAAATTATTTAAAAAGAAAAGAGAGAGAGAATTGGTTAAAATATCAGTATGGATACAGACATGAGTGCAGTTCTGAGATCAGATTCATATGATTGTGAGCTTTGTAGTTGCAAAGAGTTATTTCAGAATTAGTCCATAGTCCAATGTTCATATTCAGAGTGATCCAGATGGGACTGGAGATCTCAGTCAAGTTTCCCCTGCATAAAGCATCAAGCAGATCTGAGATGAAAGGATCAAGTCCCAAGAGGTTTTTATACAGTTTTCTGGCAGCCTCTTGACCATACAGTCCTGGGTGAAAAATAGGCCTTTGATGTAACCTTCTGTTTCCCAAATATCACCAGTAATTAACTACATGGATTAACATAAGGTAATTTATCCATTAAGTAGTTAATATACAGCTTACCACAAACTTTAAAGAAACATACAGACAATGACATTATTTCACTCACATTTCATCTAAATGTTAATATTTCCTTTTTATCTCTGAATCAATAGCTATAGTAATAGACAGGAACTGTCTGTTTACATGGCTAACATCTAACAAGATATAAGTAAACACATGCGATTAGGATCACCTCTAATTCTCTAACAATACAGGATTGCATTTCAAAATTCTAGCCCATCTAACATGAAATGGCCCTAATTACCATTTACATAGTTTTCTAACATGTCTCTAAAGATTGAATCTGGGTCATTCAGCCTGTGAGCTGCTTAAACCTTTCTGGCCATGTGTCCCAGGAGTACACTGAACTAATACGTTTAAAATGCAGAGGGCACTGGCTCTGAATTCCCATGTGTGTTTGGATTGGGTGGAAAGAATTGTCCATGAAGGGTAAACGCTCAGTGTATCTCCTGGGATTATGCAAGAACTGCTCATCTTCTGGCAAAGATAAGCAACCAGTATAGTGTGTGAATTAAGAGGGCTTAGGGGTTTTTTAGGTTGTGGTATTTCTCACATAATGTTAAATATTCAGGAGGGTCTGAGTGATTTGTCTGTGTTGCTCTAAAAAAAGATAATGACCAAGGGGCCATAGGACAATGGTGAATGTGGTTTATAGGAGTTGCAAACATTGTCATAAATTATAAATATAGCTGTAAACTCAAGTGCTGGAATCTGTGGTCTCTTTTACGGAAAGGTCAGCAGCTCATATGATGGTCACAGGCTTTTTATATTTGAAATCCTGTCCCTACTCCCTTAAAACCTCTTATGCTAGGAAAAAAACTCCACATCTGTCCAGCAGTGAAGGGAACTTCTTATAATGGATGGAAGTAGGGAAGAGAGACAGATCTTTCAGCACATCTTTAACCAGCCCAGGGCTCTGCATTCACTGCTGCTTTTTCAAATGGAAGCTCCCCTCCGGGAACAAGTGGAGATTGGCAGATTTGTTCCACCTGAGAGATAAAGCCAGGCTGCAAACCTGGTCTCTGAAACAGAGATTCCAGTGATTTCTGTGGGAGCATAGGAATAACCCCAGTGGAGCAGACCAATGGCCCATCTAGTTCAGTATTCTGTTTCTAGTAGTCGCTAATCCTGGATGGTTCTGAGCAAATAACAAAATATAAATAGTGATACACATAGGGACCCAATTTTACAGCCTGATGCCTTCACAGAGCTGCTTGTGCCGGCATGCCCCAGCTAGTGTCCTAATCCGATGTTTCATTCCTGGCTTGGCCTGCGTTGGGATCAGCTATCAGAGTAATTTAGCATGACTTAAGTCTATCAGTCAAGATCATGTTAATGGAAAATTCCCAACTGTAAGGGCCACCTATTTACACAAAGAATGTTCTTGCAGATCCAAAGGAATGAAGGTTTTTTATACTTGTGTTTCTGAGAGGTCCTTGCGAAACAAGCCCCCACAGGCAGAGGTGGCTCGTGATCAGTGGGGTAAGATTAAATGCAATTCCCTTTTCTCTTAGGCCAGGTCTACACTAGAAACGTTTTCTAGTAGAGTAAGATTGATTAGGGGGGTGACGTTTTTGCGGGTGACATTCCTATACTTGTAAAAGCCCTGGTGTAGGTGCAGTTATACAGCATAAAAGTGTTTTTGCTGGGATAGCTTATTTCACTCAGGGAATAATAATAGATATACCTATCTCTTAGAGCTGGAAGGGACCCCAAAGGGTCATTGAGTCTAGCCCCCTGCCTTCACTAGCAGGACCAATTTTGCCCCAGATCCCTAAGTGGCCCCTTCAAGGATTGAACTCATGACCCTGGGTTTAGCAGGCCAATGCTCAAACCACTGAGCTATTCCTCCCCCCCTAACTCAGCTCTATCATCAGAAGCACTTTTTTCCAGTGCAAACTGAATCTACACTAGAGGGTTTACCAATATAACTATACTGGGAAACCGTAAGTGGAGACTAGGCTTTACTCTTCCCAGAGAGTAGCATCCAGGGAATATTGTGCATATCCTGTTGCTAATCCTTAGCTGCATGCTGCTTGGTTCTAAGGCTACTAGGGCCCAGGGGAGGGGGGGCGGACCCACTTTCATGAGAAAAGAAGCGGTTGCTTGCTGTAACTGTGGTTCTTCGAGATGTGATGCAGACAAGTATTCCGCTTAGGTGTGCGTGCACCCAGTGTGCTGGAGCTGGAGACTTTTGCCTAGCCTAGCAGTCTGCGTAGAAGACAGTGATCGCACCTCCTGGCTATATGAGGTGGCACTGCCCTGACCCCCCCTATAGTTCCTTTGCACCGAAAGCCCATGAGAGGAGACTCCAGTACAGAGGGGGCGAAGGGTGGGTCACATCTCGAAGAACCACACTTACTGTAAGTAACCGTTTCTTCTTTGAATAGATGCAGACATGTATTCTACTTAGGTGACTCCCAAGCCGTGCCCCAGTCTAGAGGCAGGGCTTGGAGTCTACGCAGTAGAGATCACAGGACTGCCCTTCCAAGGCTGTGTCCACTCTGAAAGATGCAGTAATAGCATAATGGTCTGTAAACGTATGTGTAGATGACCACATGGCAGCCCTGCAAATGTCCAGTATGGACACATCGCTGAGGAATGCCATCGATATCACTGGGGTTTTGTGGAGTGAACTGTATCCGCTGAGGAGGTGTAGCTGATGTTATCTCATGCACAGTCTCGATACAGGATGTTATCCATCTAGAGATGGTCTGTGCCGAGACCGCTTGCCCCTTCATGCAGTCTGCATATGACACAAACAGGTGAGGTGAAGCACAAAACAGTTTAGTCCTGTCTAGATAAAAGACTAGACATCACCTGACATCCAGATTATGGAGGCGCTGTTCTCCTGGGAGGCCCTTAGTACCGGCTCAGGCTGCATGGCCTGTTGAAGCAGGTGTTGCTTGAGGCAAAGGCCCCGTGCCCCCTGAGTCTGCTTTTTAAACGATTTACAGATCAAACAGCGCTCTTAAGATGAGCCTCGCGGAGACAAAACATGCACTGTGGGGGGGGGAGGGGGGCGCTGTTGGGGATTGCCTCTCCACACGAAGGACAGGGTTTAGAGCCTGGTGAGGGCATCGAGGGGGGAACACTATCGACTAATGCTATCGAACTACTAACGAATTACCTATGTACAGTAAACTAGGCTTAGAGTAAATGCAAGGTTGTAAGACTACAATCACAGACAGATCTTCAACTCCAGCCCCGGTCGGTGAGAAGGGACTGAGGAGGGTCGGGGCAACACCGCCTCATATAGCCAGGGAGGGGCCGCAGCCCTGAGGCGCAAAGGCTGCCCCTCTATGGGCACTGCTAGGCAACAGTCTCTGGCACCGGCACGCTGGGTGCGCACACACCAATGCGGAATACAGGTCTGCATTTACTCGAACAACTTCAGATTACTGAGCCAACAGATACCGTCTGAAGTGTGTTGTGGAGGTGACATGCTTTGGTCTTGGGCAGGGAGTGGAGGTAACAACTTCTTTGCTTGGCGTCCTTGTCTGGCCAGCAGAGGAGTGGTTGAAAACAAACCTCACTGTTGCCGACTGTCGTGGTATGAGGTGTTTTTCTTAAAGCCGCAGCTTCTGGAGGCATGTGGTTAGGTGAGAATCTCAACTTTCGTTTGAAAAAAGAAGTTTCTAGCCTTCCCAGTTGCAGAGAAAAGCTTGAAAACAGAACCTAAGTGCACCCTAAAGACACTAAAACCAGAAGGGAAATAAATGGCATCCACATGTGTTAGGCTTAAAAATCATGAGGGTTTTCAATAATATCTTATGATTTGGGGGGGCCTGATTCATGCCTTTTGAACATTTAGGATTGGCAGCACTGAAAACTGGGGTGGTTGAATCTGCCACTAGGAGAGTCAAGCGAGGTTAACCTGGAGTTGTAGGAGGGTGCAGTAGTAAGAAGGGTAGTTCCTGTTGCTTAGCCTCCATGCAAATACATCATCTTAATAATGCTTCACTCCTGTAGCCTGATCTATAGATTATGAATAAAAAATCCCAGTTACTGTATCACTTTGAGGGTTGACAGGTTCTTGTCCCAAGATCAGGCCCAGTATTATTAAAATTATATAGTTGGGAACCCCGATGTGCCCAGGTGCAACACTCACACTACAGGAACTGTTTTATATTTACAAAAAAATAATTTAGTAATACATTTAGCAAAGTCACACACACTCTAACTCGGGAAGGTAGATAGAGATAATACAGAAAGTACATCTGAACATCCATACTCACACCATCCCTTGCAGAACAACCTGAAATGTTAGCCATTATCTTCCTCATCACCGTCACCTTCTTCATCTTCACCAGTGGCCATCATCCTGGCCCCTCCCAAGGGCTACATCTCTCTTCCTACTGTCCTGGGATGCCACTTTTATAATATGTGACGCTGACATTACCCATGTCTAATGCATATTCAGTAGGGGTTTCTCCCCTCTTCCTTATTTGTATTTCCTCCCCTTACCCTTAAGGTGTCCTTCTTCTATAGGTTAGTGTATTTATGATTTCACCCCATTATCATATACGTCAATTTGTTGCCAGGGCACTCTTGCGGTCAGATATTCCGTCCAAAACCTTCCAGAAGCTGATGTCATTTCATGTTCTGTGGTTGGCTTATGTCATTATGGACAAAATTCCCCCTACACTCTACTTCCAGTTCCCCAAAACTTATGCGTTACCTAAGTTTATCTATGCCAAAGTTTGTAGGCTTCAAGCCTCATGCTAACTTCTGAAGCCAATGTCTTACAGGATACAAGCCTGTTGGTTCCTTGCATTACCGCTGAATATAATAAAGCAGAATATAATGCAAAGCAGTGAATATAATAGAGGTAAGCTGGCCCACTGAGCTACACTCCTAAAGCTCCTTTCATCTGAGGGGAGCAAGGTACTTTCATAATCATTCAACAGCGACATCATTCATTGTATATGGGGTTAAACTCATGCTACAAGAGGGGTGGCTTTGTAGGTAGGGCACTGGACTGGAGATCTAGGTTTTGTTCCTGTCTCTGCTACAAACTCTATGTGTGATCTTGGGCAGGTCCCAGAATCCCTCTCTGTGCCTCAGTTCCCCTATCTGTATAATGGGAAGAATACTTCCGTGTGTGCCAGGAGTGTTGTGAGGCTAAATTCATTAGTGTTGAGAAGATGGTCAGAGGACCCCAGAATATGTTATAAATAGAGACATGGAAATGCCTGGCCTGCAGTGAGTGGGGATTTGAGCTTCCTCCAAGCTCAGTGAGATTTGGAACAGATCTGTGGATCCAGCCATTACTTTGGAGGCACTGGTCACCACTCCACAGTGAGGATTGAGCTTGAAATGAAGCCTAGATTGGGATCCAGTGCCCTGACTGAGCTCGTTCACTCTGGTGTAAGTCTGGAGTAGCTTCACTTAAGCCAGTGGGGTTGCACTGCTGTTAGTGAGCAAAGACTCAGGCCCTGAATTTCCACAGAGTTGGTGTTCAGATCCAGGGACTTGTGTCCCATCCACCTGTAACTCATACTTCTCCCTTCCCTCCACAATATATTTAATAACCAAATGGTGCCTTGTCTAATTGTCATAGAAGCTGGAAACATAGTGCGGTTGAACTAGCCACAAATCACTTACGTTACTTAAGATATTTGTGAAGACTTCAGCTCTGCATTATAGAGTGTGCTGTGGTCTCCTGGGGGGCTTCTGGTTTTCAATAGCTTTCCTCCTATTTGTATGATCATTTCCTGATCTGCCTTGTTGCTGTGGCTTAAAAAGCTGTAGCAATTTCCGATGATTGTTCGCTATTTTCATTCTTCATCCTTCAGCTCAGTCTAAATAAGTCTTCATGGTCCAGCTGTGTCATTTCCTTGTATAGATTTTAGATCCTCACACAGAATTGCTACCTTTTTCCAGGGGTTCTCTCCAGTTTCCTTTCCCACCTACTGTAACTCATTTCCCCCTGTTTTGTGAAATCAACTGTGACGAAGTGGGAATGTTCTTAATGTTTTCTCTGAATACTGTGTGGGTGCCTCAGTTTCCCCTATGCATTTCTTAAGTATCTAGGTGGTGGGATAAGGGTGTGTGATTGTGGCAGAGCCTTAGAGGGCCAGTGTGATGCTGTCTGCACAGCGAATGGCCAACACCCTGTCTCCTGGCAACTGATGGCCTGGGCCCCTCCCCTGCAAAGGTGCCAACTGAAGGTGTTGGAGAACAAAGAGATCAGGTGACCTACTGGCCCAGATGGGGCCCTGGCCTCCCTGCCCCAAGATGGACCTGACTTAGGGGTCCTGTTTCTGTACCTACAAGCTCTGTCTTAGACTGTGTTCCTGTCGTCTAATAAACCTTCTGTTTTACTGGCTGGCTGAGAGTCACGTCTGACTGCGGAATTGGGGTGCAGGGCCCTGTGGCTTCCCCAGGAGCCCCGCCTGTGCTGGCTCGCTGTGGGAAGCGCACGGTGTGAGACGGGGATGCTCAATGCTCCGAGGTCAGACCCAGGAAGGTGGAAGCTGTGTAAGCTTCTTGCCCTGGAGACAGTCTGCTCACAGAGAGGAGGCTCCCCCAGAGTCCTGACTGGCTTCATAGGGAGCAGTTCCAGCGCATCGCCTGGTGACTCCGTGACATCATCCCAGTTGCTTCAGTCCAGTTAACTATTGACTTCTCTCACTTTGCCACCTGTATATTATTTGCATTACAAGCAGGAAGGATCTTCCATGAGCCTGATCAGTTCTGTGCTGCCTGGTCTTTCACAATATTTTCTCTTCCTTTCTCATACAGGGACATCCTACGACGTAACGGTTCAGCTGTGGATGCTGCTATTGCTGCTCTGGTCTGCACTTCAGTTTTGAACCCCCAGAGTATGGGCCTGGGAGGAGGTGTCATCTTTACCATCTATAATGCAACAACAGGTATGGTAAGGGCCTGTCCCTTCTCAGGTAATTCTCCCATAGCATTTGCATACTCCTCCTTTAGAGTCTATTCACCAGCATGTCCATTCAGTAGCCTTGCAGAAGCCAATGTCCTGGCAGCTCAGGCAAAGCATTTTTCTATGAAAGCTGCACTCCCCGGTTAGAATGGTATTGTATTCCCCGACCTAACTACCCATTACAGTACAGCGATGGCTGTAAACAGACATCCGCTTACTCACAACAGTGTGAGTAGGATATCGCAGTAATTCCAAAAGAAATCTCGTGGAGGTGTTAAGGTGAAAAACCCAACCATGTCTAAACGTTAGGCAGGCATTAGAGCAAACCCGGAATGGCCTGAAACCCAGCTAACTGAAGGGCTGATGCTCACCTTATGCTCAGCCAATGCAGGTGAGATCAGAAGGGGAGTATTTGCTATGAGAATCTAACTGTAAATACTCTGGGCCATATTCATCCCTGTTGTGAGACCTTGGACCTAATGCTTCGTGGCAATTTTGCAGCACTTTGTGTCCTTCGCAAAAGGCTGCCAGATCAGAACAGTACTTTGTGTGGGTGTTAGGGACTCCACAAAGAGACAGACTGGGGAGACTCAGGCCTTCTAATTTTGCAACTTACTCCCTTTGGCAATCTAGCTATGCTCAAGTCCAGCCACTTTCAGGCCCTGACATAAGACTTGTCTGTTTGTTTGGCTTTTAGAACTCAAAGTTTTGTTGTGTTCCTGCTTCAGTGTATTAATAGCGTCTTAGTTTAACCCAGCTGACATAGCCTATAGCAATTAGTAGTAAGAATAACACTGTAGTTTAAAGCAAACAAACCAGCTACGTAACAAAGTCTGGAAATACGCAGGACTGACTTACATTAGAAAGCTGTGCTGGCAAAACTTTCCTTTTACTCAGCACAGCCTGGTGTGTTGTCTCCTACCAACCAAACTCTTCACTTTTGCTGACATAGTTATTCTTCTGTTCAGAACATCGTAACCCTCTGCCAGTGTCCTGGCAGTGGTTGTGTGGGTACACACACACTGATACTGGTACAGACAGTACTCCAGCTGCAATCTCAAAATGCAACGTTCTTTTGTGGTTCCAACACCCTCCTAAAGTCTACTGTTTCACCTCACTTTTTTTCCCTTTTCCGGTGGGAGAATCCCATTCGTTGCCACATGAAAGGGACTTAAGCGCTCTCTATTGCAGATATGAATTACAGTAGTGTGGTCGATTGTTGCATGATAATATAATCTGCACACATGCCCCTCCTCTTAGCCTGCCTCAGGTACAGTGATTATCACTAGCCAGCGTGTATATGGTGCTGCATGTCTGGTTGTGTTGCTCTCTGGCTTGCACTGGGAAAGTGGAGTGTCTTTCCAACAGTGGCAGATGAATATGGAGTATTGGATGGTTTCAGGGACTTGTATGGACAGTATGCAGAGGAGAATAAGAGAGGGCATGGTTGTCACGTTTTGGGGTGCAACCCACACCAGTGCGAGGTTGTGTTACCATTTGTCCTGTAACTCTGAGTGCCTTAAAATGCTCTGCTGCTGTAGCTTCCTGTCTGGGTGCTCCCAGCCAGCATACAAGCCATGCACTGAGTATCCGTGTGATAAAAGCCACCCTGGTTCAGCAGCCTGCTTGTTACACCACAACCACTCCCTGGTCTCCAGCAGCCTTGGTTATTATTAGCCAAGCCACCCCTACTCCCGAATTTCCCCCAAACTGTCTGCCCTGAAATGTCCAGCCCTCTCCTGGTACATTTAGGGAAGTAATACAGTCCATTGCTCCTTTAAAGAGACAAAACCCCAGCAGTCTGTTGCTTTAACTAGAGTTCACGATGATGTCAATTCAAACACAGCACCGGGTTGGTTTAGATGGAAAATAAACAAGTTTATTAATGGAAAGAGAGGATTTTAAGTGAGCTCAGGTGTAAGGGTTAAAGTCAGAAATGGTTATAAGCAAATAAAAGTGAAAAACGCTTTCTAGGGACTAAGATTTAACCAAACTACAGTCTTGTTTCAAGGTGAGCTTCTTATGCTTCCTCCCAGTAAGACGGCTGACTGACCCCTTGGTCAGGATCTCCCACAAAGTCCAAGGTGCTCGGTTCCTTTGTCTTTTGAGGTGAAAGATAAGTTGGGGTTCTTTGCCCCCCTCTTTTATAGTGCAGTGTACTTTTGAAATGGAGCCTTCTCAAAGTCTAGTGCTCTCCTGTGAGGAAAGGTGCCATGGAGTCTGATGGAGAAGGTTCTATGCTGGTTCCAATACGCCAATGAATAGTCCCTTGACTGCAGTTTGCAACCGTGCCCCCTGTAGCAAGCGCAGGAGCGATGTAGAGATGAGAATTCCTAGCTAACTGGTTAAGCCAACTGCATGCCTCTTTGCACCGCTGAAGTACCATAAAAGGGCAACAGTTTTTAAGAGCAATAGAGCCAGAATTAACCCATCTGTATATCCTGGATCATGATCTTGATTTTGGATCAAACAAAGAGCGAAAGGGACCAGCAGTATGAGATGTACTGTTCTTAAAATTGTTAGGAAGACGTAAACTCTGCAGCAGGAAGGCTTCATAAACACAACATGAGAGCTTGGCAGATTTGGCGATGGATTTCATGGACTCCACAGTGCATGATCCAGTGGGACTCCAACCCTCACCAGTTTCCACAAAAAAGCATAAACTCCAGCCCTTTGCTTTCTGCTCCACTAACTGTGATGAACGAAACTTACCAGACACTGGGAAGAGATTATTATGTGTTTTCCTTTCTTATTCCCAGGAGAGGTCGTTGTGATTAACGCTCGTGAAACAGCTCCAGAAAATATCAACCAAGACTTGTTAAATCAATGTAATGATTTACCTCTCCAAATAGGTAAGGACAAGAATTGGACTGGATTCCTTTCAGACAGCTTGGTGCAGTAAGCAGAGGGGTGGGGGGTGGGGAGGGCACTGCCTGGCATTTGGGGAGAGGATAGAGGACCTCGCTACTTCACTGCATTATGGGAAGTCCATTGTCTCTGGAAGGTCACTCTTCTTCATTATTTCCTGCTGTTGCTCTTGAGTAGTAAGCTGAACGGAGCTGGGCAAAGCATTTGAACCCCCCCAATCTGTGGGACGAGAAGAGAAAAAGTGTCCTAGGGAGAGGGAGGTAACCTGAACCTCAAGGAAACCTTCTGGGGTTGGTCTGGTGTCAGTCCCCATGACTAGACTCTGCATGTACTGCAGTGCTAAGCTTTTTCCTAATATCAGCATTGGCCCAGAGGTGGGTTATTTTTAATACATCTAGTGAAAGAGCACAGAGGATTTGACTCTTACGCCCACACAAAGTAGTTACTCCTGGGTATAGCCACATGTATTTCAATAGGGCTGCAGGGATGTAAATAATGTGTAAAAACAATAACCGTGTAACCAATTAAAATGCTATCGGTTACACAGTTAAACGTTTAACCGGGGAACTAGAGGTGCAGGGGGTGCTGCAGCACCCCCACGTTTTATGCGGGGCTCCGCTGCCAGCCCCACGCCTGGGGATCCCCGCTGCTGGCCCCGCATCCAAGCACACCCAGCATCCCCGCTGCTGGCCCTGCACCCGGGATGCCGGCCCTGCACCCAGGGCTCTGCTGCCCACACCCGGGATCCTGGCTGCTGGCCCCATGGCTGGAGTCCCAGCAGCCGGGACGCCGGGCGCAGGCAATAGCAGAGCCCCAGGCGCGGGGCCAGCAGCTGGGACCTCAGTGGAGTTTAATTGTTAAGCATCAAGGTTATCGGTTAACTAGTTAAACTTTTACATCACTATAGGACTGCAGGCTGCAGGCTGTTGTAAAGGCCTATAGGATCAGGCTCCACAGCAAGACTCATTATCTATCAGTCAAAGCTGACAGCTCTGTACTTCATTGTTCTTGCCCTTGCCTGTGGCTCAACGTGCAGTTCCACAAAAATGACAGCAAAAATGGCGGGAGGGGGCATGTTTGTGTCTCAGCGACGCCGTATCAAAGTGCAAAGCTTGCAAGGAAAGAGATGTTGTCTTTCTGACTGATTTCCCACCAAACTCAGCCAGAGATCTGAAAACAGGATTTTTCCTCTTCTGCATTGTTACCAGGAGCAAAAGTTCTGCAGGCCAAATCAGGTGCAAACCTCCTTGTCCTCAGATTCTGCTTTCAGTGACATCCATGCAATTCCCTTGCTGTCAGTGGGTTTGCACAGAATTTACTGTGACTGAACTTAGCAAGGAATGGTGTTGATGCACAAGATGGACTAGAATCCAGCACTCTATCTCGTAGCTGTGTTGACTCTGCAGTAGTAAAAATCATTTTAAAAAATTACTTTTGTCACTAAAGTTGGCAGAGGCGACTGACCACACATGGGGCAGATCGGCTAAGTAAGGAGGTGCCTTTTATATGTAATCTTCAAAGTAGGACTGCATTTTCCAAGCGCTCGGCACCCAGCAGCTCCCACTGAGAACAATTAAAGTCGATGGGTGCTCAGACCCTCTGAAAAATCAAGCCCTGAGTGTCTTGCCCAAGATCCTTCAGAGCATCTGTGGCAGAGACAGGAATTGACTCCAGGTCTCCTGAGTTCCAGTACAAACCCGTAACCAGGAAACTACCTTTTCTGTCTCACCCCACCCTGCTCTGTAAAGAGAATAAAAGTGCTGTTACTACACAGCTAATAGAAAAGCAGCTTCTTCAACTTGGGCTGCAGATACTTTTGTTTACCCTTGCTGCTTTTGCGTGAATGCTTTTCCTTCCCTAGATTCAAGGATCTCAGAACACACTACAGGCACTAGTGAACTAAGCCTCAGGACACTCCAGGGAAGGAGGTATTAGTGTCCCTCTTTTACAGACTGAGAAGCTGAGGAACAGAAAAGTTAAAGCCATTATTGTTTTTTAAAGGAACAGAGCTCAGCTGTCCCAACAGGAGATCCAAGAGGCATTGTGCAGGGAATAGGCGCCTTTAAGAGGGTGCAGTCTCTTATTTCCCTATCTAGTTTTTGCACCACCCTTTCCACTAATCATCACAGCTCCTGCTCCATCCCTTCAGGGATCAGGTCAGCATCCAGGCTGTGAATGTGACTGGCCTCTTTACAGGGGTGCATGTGGAGAAGACCCCATACACGCTCCCCAGTTTGAGAAACACTGGCCGGCTGGATAGGGCATAGGGCAGGAAACTGGAGTGTGTGAGGGTGTCTAGTCTCAGCTCTGCCACTGACTCACTGTTTGACTTTAGGCAAGTTGTACCCTATAATGATGGTCTGCTGGGGTGCAAAGAGGGGGAGGGTCCAGAGGTCCTAGGCCCCCTCTTGGCCCCGACCAGAGCTGGAACTTTAGCTTAACCGCCCTGCTGTCAACCCCCAGGGAGAAATGAAGCAGGGGCACCAGGACCCCCCAGTGCCAAGGAGGGTGGGAGAACTGGGTCCAGGTTTCTGGAGCTTGCTGGGGAAGCAGAGCTGCTGGAGGAGGATGTGGTCTGGGGCTCCCAGAAATGCCTGGCCCCTGGTGGAGGTGGTGTTCTTCAGCCTGACAGCCTCGGGGCTGGTTGTGGGGCAGGGCGGTATCTGGGGCTGAGTGCGGGGGGGAGAGGTCAGATCTGGGGGTGGGGCAGCAGGACAGGGAAGTGGGTGTAGGGCTGGGTGCAGAGACAGCAGCTGGGGGGCTGAGAGCAGGGAGAGCGTGCGAGGAAGAGAGGGTGGGAGTGGGTGCAGAGCAGGGGTGGGAGAGCGCTGGGAAAACTCTGGTTGTGCCCCTGATAGTCTGAGAGGAATTGTTGCCATTTTGGGGTGAATTGGTTGGCCACATGGTGCTGGCTCCCTGACTTGTGTCCGCTGCTCAGTTGCGAGATAAGACATTGTTTTTCCATGTAAGCAATTGCTGAGCTATCGCTTACGAGACAGGCAGCTGGGGGAGGGTTATCAGTAATGGGCAGGGAGGAGGAGGGGGTCTGTGCTATCGCTAATGGAATAAGGGGTGTGGGGATGGCCTGTCCTATTGCCAGTGGGATTGAATGTGGGGGGAATGGCCTGTCCTATTGCCAGTGGGATTGAATGTGGGGGGAATGGCCTGTGCTAACACCAGTGGGATTGAATGTGGGGGAATGGCCTGTGCTATCGCCAGTGGGATTGAATGTGGGGAAATGGCCTGTCCTATCGCCAGTGGGATTGAATGTGGGGGAATGGCCTGTCCTATCGCCAGTGGGATTGAATGTGGGGGAATGGCCTGTGCTAACACCAGTGGGATTGAATGTGGGGGGGATGGCCTGTGCTAACACCAGTGGGATTGAATGTAGGGGGAATGGCCTGTGCTAACACCAGTGGGATTGAATGGGGGGGAATGGCCTGTGCTATCGCCAGTGGGATTGAAGGTGGGGAAATGGCCTGTCCTATCGCCAGTGGGAGTGAATGTGGGGGAATGGCCTGTGCTAACACCAGTGGGATTGAATGTGGGGGGAATGGCCTGTGCTATCACCAGTGGGATTGAAGGGCGGGGGGGCAGGGAATGGCCTGTGCTATCGCCAGTGGAATTGAAGGGGTGCGTGTGTGTGATAAATGAAGGGCGGGAGTAGCTCCCTTTTATGGACACCCAGCCAGCCACTAGCTATAAAATCCCTCTTAGTAGCTGTTCTCTAATTGCGCTAACTGTAAAGGGTTTAAACGTCTCACTGCTATGCACAGGGAAAAGGAAGTGAGTGGGCACCTGGCCAAAAGAGCCAATGGGAAGGCTAGAACTTTTTAAAGTTGAAAAACGACTCCCCTTTGGTCTGTCTGTTGTTGTTCTCTCGTGGAGAGGCGGGCAGGGCAGCAGTTATGCTGTAAGAAGGTTGGGGCCAGGTATGAAAAATCCTCAGTATCATACCTAAAAACTACTCATTTGAAACCCCAGCTATGTCAGTAGATCAGGAAATGTCTAGGAAGACGCAATTAGGTTTATCTCTTTTTATTTCTTTATGACTTATGGACTTCTCTGTGCTAACCCCAGTGCTTTTGTGTTGCTTGTAACCTTTAAGCTGAACCTCAAGAAAACTATTCTTGATGCTTAATCCTTGTAATTGCTCTTTTAAAATCTAGCAATAGCCTGAGTTTCCAGATGTATTTTCTTTCTTTTTTTTAAATAAAATTTACCTTTTTTAAGAACAAAATTGGATTTTTCTGTTCTAAGAGGTTTGTGCACGTTGTTTAATTAGCTGGTGGTAACAGCTAATTTCCTTTGTTTTTCTTTCTCAGCTCTTCCCTGGGGTGGGGTGTGAAAGGGCATGAGGGTACCCCATAGGAAGGAATTCCCAAGTGTGCCTTCCTGGGTTCTCAAAGGGGTTCTGCACTTGGGTGGTGGCAGCATTTACCCATCCCAGGTGAGAGAAAAGCTGTAACCTTGAGAGTTTAATACAAGCCTGGCATGGCCAGTATTAATTTTTAGAATCCTTGCGGGCCCCCACCTTCTGCACTTGAAGTGCCAGAGTGGGGACTCAGCCTTGACAGGGGGAATATCCTGTGCTCTCACCAGTGGGATTGAAGGGGGGGGGTGGACCACGCCTTGAAACCATTGGAAATTCCTGGTGCTAGATTCTGCTTCCCTTCTTAGCGTGTCATAGCTGTTCGTGGTGGCCTCCAGATGGACGTGACCATGAATTATGTGATTAATATATGGGGGGAGGGGTTTCTGCAATGAGTAATATCATAACTGCTTGTGCAGGGAGCCAGTGGATTGCAGTCCCGGGGGAGCTTCGCGGATACGAAGAAGCCCACAGGCGCTATGGCCGGCTGCCATGGAAATGGCTGTTTGAACCAACCATCAAGCTCCTTACACATGGAATCAGAATGCCAACAGTGCTGAGCAAATTTCTCAGTCACCCGCTGTTACAGGGCTTTTTGAAAAAGTCATCCTTGTGGTAAGAGAAGTTATATTTCACCTGGGTGTGTGGCATAGGCGCCAACTTCCCCTCTTTCCCATGGGCACTCGACACCCCCCCCGCCCCCGCCCCCACTCCACCCCTTCCAGGAGGCTCCGCCCCTGCTCCACCTCTTCCCACCCCTGCCCTGCCCCCATTCCAACCCCTTCCCCAAAGTCCCCGCCCCAACTCCGCCCCCCTCGCTGCCCCTAATCCAACTCCTTCCCCAAATCCCAGCCCTGGCCCCGCCTCTTCACCCCTGTGTGCGCCATGTTCCCACTCCTCTCCCTCCCTCCCGGAACGTGCTAACGCTGCCAAACAGCTGTTTGGCGGCGGCTGGGCAGGAAGCGCTGTGAGCAGCGCCGGCTCCAGGGTTTTTGCTGCCCCAGGCAGCAAAAAAAAAAAAAAAAGCCGCGATCGCGATCTGCGGCGGCAATTCGGCGGGAGGTCCTTCGCTCCGAGCGGGAGTGAGGGACCCTCCGCCGAATTGCCGCCGAATAGCTGGACGTGCCGCCCCTCTCCCGAGTGGCCGCCCCAAGCACCTGCTTGGTCAGCTGGTGCCTGGAGCCGGCCCTGGCTGTGAGGTAGGCAGAGAAGCAGGGACACCGCGCAGTCAGGGGAGGAGGAGGAGGAGGTGGGGTGGGGGGTGAGGGGAGCTTGGCTGCCAGTGGGTGCAGAGCACTCACTAATTTTTCCCCGTGGGTACTCCAGCCCCGGAGCACCCACAGAGTCGGCGCCTATGGTGTGCGCAACAAGAATGTGCCACTGAATGGGCTTGAATTCGGAATACTCTGCTGGCAACTGGTCAATTTTTGCAGTTGAAAGAAAAATCTGTTTTGGGATGATGGGGGAATATAATAGAAATACCTTTGCTTTGTCAGCACCTCTTGAGTGGCTTGGCACAGAGGGATGATTTAGTAAGTGCATCTGCATATTGAGAATAAGAGATGGGGGACTGAATGGGTGAAGACTGCCTCTGTTGAAAGACATTGACAGTGTTGCAACTGTCCGCTGACAGGGCAGAAACCTGCAGTCTTACTCGTGTGAGCATTCCCATTGGGATTACTTGAGTAAAGGCTGCAGCTTCAGGCCCAGAGTGAGGAATCTTTGTGTGGGACTTGATCTGGAGACATGCTTGCCAAGGAAGAGGTACTGTATGAAGACAGGCCGTCCCCTGGTGGTATGGAGTGGAGCTTTGTTGAACAAGGACAAGCGGTACACAGAAGAAACAAGCTTTGGCTGGCAAATGGAGACTGTTAAGGGAGAGAAATAATCACATGCACGCTATACACCTGAACTGATGGACATTCTTTCTTAACAGCCAGCAGTTCTGTGAGAATGGTGTGGTCCTAAAACCTGATGCAATCATCTTTTGGCCAGCCCTGCTGAATACACTGAAGGTTGTAGCAGAGAAGGGAGCCAGAGAATTTTATGAGGGCCAGATAGCACAGGAGTTGGTGAAGGACATAAAGCATGAAAGTAGGTAACAGGTATACTTCATAGATGAAATTTCTGTAAGGTGGGTGCACAACCGGTTGAAAGATCATACTCAAAGCGAAGTTATCAGTGGTTCACTGTCAAACTGGGTGGGCATAGCTAGTGGGGTCTCACAGGGGGTCAGTCTTGGCTCCAGTACTATTCAATATTTTCATTAATGACTTGGATAATGGAGTGGAGAGTATGCTTATAAATTTTGGCAATGACATCAAACTGAGGGGTTGCAAGTACTTTGGAGGACAGGATTAGATTTCAAAAGGACCTTGTCAAATTGGAAAATTATTCTGAAATCAACAGGATGAAATTCAATAAAGATAAGTGCAAAGAACTCCGTTTGTGGCCCCAAAGATTGAGGCACTCAAAGTCACTAGTCACCTTTTTTAAAAATCAGCATCATGACAAGTATTGGTGAAAATGCTAGGCCTGATATTTCCTGGTGCAACTCAGCTGACTCTGTGAAATTACACCATGCTGGGATTTGAGCCCTGATGCCTAGGGATTATATACAAGAGGGTTTTCAGCTAAGAAAATAGGTCTATGTTCAGGAAAGCTGTAGCCTTGATTTTAATACAGCTGAGGGCTCATTTATCAAAGGAAGGAAAGAGCAGAACTTGCAGATATTTTACCTCATGAGGAAGCTGACCCTGCCCACATATTTGGCTCCTGATGTGAGATAAGGAATAAGAGGATGAGTCTCCTGTTTGACTTGGTATAGACTCCCAACTGGTTGCTGCACTTTATTCATGTCTTGTTGACTCACTGAGTGCAGAAAATACAGTTCCTTGGATAATAATTTTCCTTTTTTGTTCCTAGTCTGAGAGCTCCCCTCCGGGTTCACCTTGTCCATCGTTAGGGGAATGACAGCAGTATTGTTCAGTGGGGCAACCAGCAGGTGGAGGTCCAACAGTAGGGCAACTCATCCCATTTCCCTTTCCACTGGGGGCAGACATGACCTGGCTCAGCCCCAGGAGTGGAGCCTGAAACCCAGCCTCTGCTCTGCCATTCAGCCAGGGTCACTGTGCATTTGTTTCACCAGCTGTCCTTGGGTTTGACACCCAAAAGAGGAAGGGCAAAAGATAGGTGGGGGGATGCTGGGGCCGGTTGTAATAAGTATTCATCAGGCTTGCCGGGGCTCTCTCTGCCTATGGCAGGTACCCATAGAGTAAGCTATCACTCCAATGGCACGTGATTCTCTTGTTTTCTCTTGAAGACGGCAATCTGATGCTGAGTGACCTCAAGAATTTCCAGGCAAAAGTGATGACACCCCTGAATATTTCTCTGGGTGGATACACAATGTATTCCCCTCCACCACCTGCTGGGGGTGCTGTTCTTCTCTTCATCCTCAACATACTGAAAGGTAATCTGTGAAATAAAAGGCAGATTTCTGTATCGTGTGCCATCAACATGGACAGGAAGGGTGCTGGCCGTGACAGTGGGTGGAGGGGCAGGATGAGATCAGAAACAGCAATGTAATAATACTACTTGGCCCTTATCTTCAAAGCATGTTACAAATATGAACCAACTAATCCATCCTTGTGAGGTAGGGAAGCATCATTATCCCCATTATATAGCTAGGGGAACAGAGGCAGAGAGGTTAAATGACTTTCCCAAGGTCACAAAGAGAACTGGAATTAGAACTTTGGTGTTCCTGGCTCCCAGCCCATGCTCAGTCTGCGGGATCAAATCTCTCAGATGGGAAGAAATGGATTAAGAATAGGGATGGGACAGAAAGAGTAGGTAGGATTAGGATTCATGATATAATGCAGCTGGCTGTCTTCCTTACTCCATTAATCCTTTTGGTTTACCCTGCACCAAAGAGTTTAAATTCACGCCAGAGTCCCTGGAGCCGGAAAATGGGAAGATTGAGACCTACCATCGTATTGCAGAGGCCCTGAAGTTTGGCAATGGGCAAAAGCCAAAACTGGATGACCCGCAGTTCTCTGGCATAGAGCAGGTGAGCTGGCACAGCGCCATGAGGCAGCCAGAAATGCCATTGCAGATCTCAGACCATCCCTGCGGCACAATCAGTGGGGGAAGGGAAGAAATGGAAATCAATTTGCTGTTAATTGTCCATGTATTTTAAAGTCCAGTCAATGTTTCCTTGCTAATAAGACTCAAGTACCCAAACCCCATAAAGTTTCACAGCTCACTGGTCCAGTGCATCTCCATCTCAATGGAACTCTTACGTGTAAGATGAATATACGCAAACTTGGGCTTCCTGTCCTGACTGTCCATTGGATAGTTGATAGGAAACACTGTCGTGGAGAACAGCTGTTAATTTGGGGCCCCTTCCTCCTCTCCTGCCTTCTCTATAGTTTTGATGCAGAGCTGCTGTTTCTGTTTTGAAACCTCTTTGTCATAAACTCATATGTTTTACACTCCCTATGATAAACCTTCCAAACAACCTGCCATGTCCCCTTACGGCTCAGCAGAACACTGCACTGCAACGTTACATGTTACTTCTCTCGTGCTGAGTAGGAATTGACTCTGTGTCGTCCTGTTGCAATGGGGAAGAAGTAAAATCAGTGGGACAACTGGTGGAGGACAGTACTGCTCAGCTTGGCTGAGGGTGGCAGAATTGGGCCCTGTGTTCTCAGACAGTCTCAATGTCAGTGTTTTGATGGTTTCATTTCAATGGCTTTGCTCACCTGACCAGTTAAAGCAGAAAAGAGGATCTGGATTAGGGGCGTCATCCACTGCTGTTTGCCCGAGTGTTCTCATTTGTTCAGGAGTTGGTTATTAAGCACTGATAGCTCTGCTTAGTGTTGTTTGAGGAGGTGGGTTGTGGGGAACAGTTGGGCAACAGATGCTGACAGTGCTTGAGTGGTGATGTCGAGTCTCTGAATTCCATCACCTTGAGTTAAACCCCATGACCTCCTCCTCAGCCTGCAGCAGCATCCCTGTGCTCTGGAAGGGTCATCTCACTGCCCTTGGCCTTATTCCTAGGTGATTATTCAGGAACTGTTGTCCAACTCCTTTGCTGAACTTGTCAGGAAGCGTATAGATGACAGAGGTGACCATCCAGCCAGTTTTTACAATCTCTCACAGCCAAGCAACCTAGGCTACGGCACCGCCCACGTCTCCGTCCTCGCTGAAGATGGCAGTGCTGTGTCTGTCACCAGCACTATCAACCAGCCGTAAGTGACTAGAGCCTGGTGATTTGGTCACCCAGAGGGAGTGTGACTGGGACTCTGCTGAGCAGGTTTGTGGGGCTCCTGAAGCGTCCAAGTGTGGGTAGTGCCACCTGAAAGATGGCTGCTGCCCATCTTGTGACTCTCTGGAAATGGCTTCAGTCTCAGGTCTTCCCTGTCTCTCCCCCACCTTCACTCTTTCGCAGGTTGCCACTCTGGAGGGGAGGGGGGAGTTGCTGTGCTGTACTCATACGGAGGGGACCAGATGGCCTGGGTCTGAACTGAAACTGACACACAATCCCACTGTCCAGTATAACAAACTGGCACAGCCAGTTATCCGGCTCCCAAGCTGGTTATGAACAGTACAACAGCCTGTGTTACAGTTTCCCAGAAATACGCAAGGCAGGGGCAGGGATGTAGCTACCCACAGGACAGCCTTACTCTGAGCTTCCCTCAACCAGTCATCTGAGTTTGGTTGTTCCTAGCTGGAGCAGTGAAACTGCCCCCTGCTATCAAGGGACGTAGTCCCAATCCACCTCACTGCCACGCCCACTCACGAGTCAGACAGGGACAAACAACTTGCTCAGTAGTTTTTGCTACTGAGCCACCTACTGAGAGGTGCCCTAGAAAATGGGAATCAGCAACTCTTTTACAAGCACCTGGACTCAGCTGGCTTAGGAAGTAGAAGTGTCTCAGTTTTGTCGCCCGTTCAGTGATGTCTCTGGCCCAGCACAAGGGCATAGTATTTACTCTGATTTCAAAACGTAGCCATACAAAAGGTAAAACTCTCTTGTCTCTTCTTACAGATAGTGGATTCAGCAACCCACACAGCCTGTGGCCACACAACAGTAAATATAAAGGTACCCCAGCCTTAAGGCACTGGCACCTCTGCGCTGAATATGGGCTTAGCAGAGTCTTCTATGGGCTCCTGTATATGGCAGTGCTAGGTTGGCATGGTGCAGCATGGCCAGTGGTAATTCCCAAAGGGTTCTCTGCTGTTCTGTCTGTCGGTGATCTTTGGCATAACAGTCCTGGACTACCACGTCTCACATGTGCTTTCTCTCCACTCAGGTTTGGCTCAATGGTATATTCTCCAAGCACTGGGATCATTTTAAATAACGAGCTCGCTGACTTCTGCAAGAAGAAGCCAAGAAACAAGATCACTAGCGGTGAGAGCTGTTGCCTCATATCTAAACAAAAGGCCAGAATGTGCCGTGAGCATCCACAAACCTTTGGATGTGCTCCCAGATCTTGAGCAGCCAGCTCATAGCTCTGAGCCTGAAGTGAACCTTGGGAAATGATCTCCAGCAAGACATCCCAAGGGTCAGAGGGTACTTTTCCTCCCTGAGCCCTTTCTGACCAGAACTAGATGTGAGTTTGTTCTGAATTAGTGCAGTACCTGGGTCTGTAAAACCCTTTCATTCATTTTCTGGCCAGGGCATACAGAGCAGAGGCAAAATGCTGAGAAGCTGAACTCAGCAAAGTAACTACAATTCATATAGGGATAAATGCTGCAGTGCTTACTCTCGGCTCCCAGTGACTTCACAATTTTCAGATTGTGGGAAAAATAATAATCCCCACAAGACACACGCATCCACCAAGAATGTAATCGTTTTATTATAGTGCCAGAGGTGTATTTATAGCTGTACAACCCTATAGGTCTATATAAAGTGCTCGAGCCTGTAGGGTTACCAGATAGTAACTGTGATAAAACGGGATGGGGGGAGGGGGGTTATAGGTGCCTATATAAGAAAAAGTCCCACAAAACAGGACTGTCCCTTTAAAAAGCGGACATCCGGTCACCCTAAGCGTGGGGCTATTGGCGCATTGGTTTCCGTGTTGGCAGATAAGTTTCACCCCAAGGAATTCTTCCATGGCTCAGCTATGCCAAAGGTTGACAGAACAGTGACGACAGCCCTACTGCGAATATTGGTGTGCCCAGGTTGTGCCCATCACTGGTGTCTGGTTCCAGCAGTTCCCAAAGAAGTTTGAGGCTGCAGCACACCACAGAACTAAGCAGGGCTGTGAGAGCATCTTCATAGTTCCAGGCCTCCTCTAGGGCAGGTTGGGCTTCCAAGGAGTTGCCTCTGGCCAAGGGAGATAAAAACAAATCCCCAAGATTTGTATTTCTGGAACAACTGATGGAAAGTTGAATTGCTGAGGTTCAGTGTGGGACAGGTTCAGTGTGGGACAGGGAGGAGCCAAACAGAGATTTGCAAAGAACAAAGTTTGTTTGTTTTTTCTCTATGGCCAGATGGGCCAATAACTCATTCTCCATCGTCTCTAGGAGAGATACCCCCCTCTGCCATGGTTCCTTCCATTCTCGTCTCCAAAGATGATAACTCCAAGCTGGTGATTGGAGGCTCAGGAGGGGACCTGATTATCAGCGCCACTGCATTGGTGAGTGAGTGACCGCATAGCATGGGAGGGAGCACCCCGATAGAGGCGGTGGAAGGTCCCGCCCCCAAATTACCGCTGACGACCGGGGCGGCTGGCGCCCCCGCAAATCTTAGTGCCCTAGGCGACCGCCTAGGTCGCCTAATGGGTTGCGTCGGCCCTGGGGAGCACTAAAGTAACTGCTCTTCATTTGCGTTTCCTCCTACTAAACGCATGAAACATTCATAAACCTACCTGCAGGGCAGCGGGGCCGCAGCTCCTTTTGTCGGTGCTGTTAAGACTGTTTGATGGTGCTGTAGGCCCACCAGCCTTTGTGACTACACTGGACACTAGCCCAAGTGGGTTTTAACATCACCATGAACTGAAGTTTCCTTCACGTCATGGCAGCTCTGTCGTTGCCCCACAGGGATGGCTTAGACTTTCTTGTTAAAAGCACGAGATGATGTGTCTACTGGAGGTAGAGAGGATGAAATGGGAGCTTATTAAAACTGGTATCACTGGTACCATCTCCCAGACCAGATAGGGAATGTTCCTGCCATCCCGCACACTCCGTGTCCTCTGCCACAATCCTGATGCGATTGCTAGTCCTGTCCTTAAAAACTCCTCTCATTAGAGGTTGGGGGGGGTGGGGAAAATCACTTCCGCTCGATAGAGGTTGGGGCCAAAGTGTCCCCAGGTTGCTTTCCAGGTGGAGTAAGGGATTTCACAGTCACGCTCTGGCCAGCTCAAAAGGCAAATCTCCCCTTCACTGTTGGAACCATCATCTCTGGATGTTGAGTCGCATTCATTCTCGCCTCCCCCTTTTGCTAGTTCAGGCCTTTCGCTGACAGGAAACCGAGGCAGTCACTGTAGGCCAAGGTGGTGACCCAGCCTTGAATGATGGCAGTTAGGGATGGGTGAGACCAACTTTGTAGCCCATCTTCTGTCCCCTAGGGCCTGTTGTTCTAGTGTGTAAGAGGAGGCTGAATGAAAAATGAACCCCTGGCTGCCAGCAACAAAAAGACTCATCCCAGAAGCTTGTTAAAGCTCTAGATATTGTTCTTAACAACTGGGCTGATGTTCAAATGAGGCAAGGGAGAATCAAGACAGATTCAAACTCTGTCCCTTTCATTTAGACCAGTGTGTGCTGTGGAGTCCTGGGGTGTGGAGGGAACATCTGTGTGTGTTTGTTCCTGTCCCGCCACCTGTTTCAAGGGTAGTATTGGTCTGTTGAAGGAAGCTGTGTCTAGCCCTCCTTGGCCCATGGCACAACAAGGTGTGGAGAATAAGCTGCTCTCCCTTGGTATAGTGCACAGCACCTTTATGGCCAGTTGTCTATGTGAGATATGGGCACATAGCAAAAGACTATTGTATCAACCCTATAGGTGTTTTCTTGTGGGGGTCAGGATTGTATTCTGGCTCTGTGAGCGAGTTACAGGGTTTCCTGGAGGAACCAACATCACTGGGGGGTAATTAATGCAAATCCCTAGGTAGGTAGCAAGTCTGGAGAAGACTCGCCCTGTGGTGGAAACTGCATATATTAGGTTGCCCAGATTCAAGAGGCCTGACGAACTAAAGCTGTCAAAGGTGCCCACCCAGACCTAGGGAGAGCAGTCACTCTCACTTGATCCTAGATATAACTGGTGTAAATCAGTATCTTCTAGAGTTACTTCAGACTTACGCTGCCTTACAAGCAGGCTATAGCCCAAAGACTTCAAAGGAGTGGCTCTGGGGTTGCACCAGTGTAAATGAGACTTTGACCCAGTTTCTCACCCTTCACCTTCATTAACTGCTGAGTTTGTTCCACTACAGGCAATCATGAACAAACTCTGGTTTGGCTATGACCTGGCGCATGCCATCTCGCTGCCAATTCTCCATGCTTCCATGAACAGCTCCATCCAGTTCGAGCCAGGCTTTGATAAGGTGAGCAGTTTCTGTTGGCTCTCCCTGCACTTGTTGGTTATCTTTTGTGTGGGTTACAAATATAACTGGCAGTCGGATGAGTGCTGCCTTATCTGTCACCACACTGAATGCTAGGAGGGTCCCACTTACAGCTGATGTCCCGTTTATTTGAACCCAGTCTCCGGACCAGCTGCTCAACATGTTTCCGTCCCATGGGAGAATAAGCCGAGATGCAACACACAACAGGGGCCCTGGCGAGACTTACGTCATTTTTTCTGCTCCTTCCCTTTCAGGCTGTTAAACTGGGACTGCTGAGCAAAGGACACCATGAACAGAAACCCATCATGTTCCTGAATGTTGTGCAGGGGATTTCAAAGGAAGGAAGATGCATCGTTGCTTATTCTGATCAAAGGAAGCTGGGGAAGTCATCTGGGTATTAAGAACAAGTGCTGTAGCAAACATTTTATTCCAGCCAAAAAGAGTATGAAATAACTGGGTCCAGAGCACCAGCTATCCTGGAAGCACCCCTGACATCTCCTGTACCAGTCGGACTTCTTGAAGCCACCTAGCAGAGCGTGTGGGTGAGACTCATAGTAACAACTGACTCTCCAATATATGACAAGCTACCTTCAAGCTGTTCCAGGCACTAGTCAGCCAGTCTTGGCTAGAATCATACCCTCCATTTATTATATCTGCTAGCTTGGTCCAGAGGACAAAGGACCAGCACTTGTGTGATATATAGACATATATTTTGTGATCAGAGCAGCTATTTAGAATATGAAGCCAGAAATCAGGAATTAACCAAGCAGTGGGAATTTGGAAAGGGGAACCCGTGCCAGTGGGAGCTGCCCTCAGGGACCTGACTCTATCTTCCCTAGAGTCTGGAGATCCTCAGATAGGAGTGGGAGTGGTTTCTTTCTGGCTTTGGATTCCCCCCCCCCCCCCCCCCCCCCCCCCCCCCTNGTGGATAAATTGGAGAGAGTCCAGCGGAGGGCAACAAAAATGATTAGGGGGCTGGAGCACATGACTTACGAGGAGAGGCTGAGGGAACTGGGATTGTTTAGTCTGCAGAAGAGAAGAATGAGGGGCGATTTGATAGCTGCTTTCAACTACCTGAAAGGGGGTTCCAAAGAGGATGGATCTAGACTGTTCTCAGTGATAGAAGATGACAGAACAAGGAGTAATGGTCTCAAGTTGCAGAGGGGGAGGTTTAGGTTGGACATTAGGAAAAACTTTTTCACTAGTAGGGTGGTGAAGAACTGGAATGGGTTACCTAGGGAGGTAGTGGAATCTCCTTCCTTAGAGGTTTTTAAGGTCAGGCTTGACAAAGCCCTGGCTGGGCTGATTTAGTTGGGTTTGGTCCTGCTTTGAGCAGGGGGTTGGACTAGATACCTCCTGAGGTCCCTTCCAACCCTGAGATTCTATGATTCTATGACCACCAAGTTGCACAGCAGAGCTGCAAGATACGGCTTTGCATGGACACACAATAAGGGAGTGAGTCTAACAACATTTTGTCTAGTTCTTGCCTGTCCCCTGGGTATCATTTGACATTAGCATTAGCACAAAGCTGGTCTATGTACTACAGCGTCTGTTGTGGCAGTCAGCTACTAGAGGAATGAGGGCCACCTCTGGAGCAGCACTGAAGGTTTAGTCTACAAATGAGCCGTGCAAAGTGTGACTGTGCATGAGTGTGGATAATGTGAATTCTTTTCTCCTTTGGAAGGAACTGATGACGTATTATTACAGATAATCTTCCAGTCTTACACCTCTCCCCTGGGGGCGGGGAGCCCTAAGCCTTCCCAAAATGTCCTTGCTCATCCTTATCTAGACGTGTTCCATCGTGAAGCTGAAGACAGGCCCCTGGATGAGTTGAAGTGAGGACGCACAAGAGAAGGAAATGGATATTTCTTCAAAACAGGAGTGAAATGGGTTCTAGGAGGACCCTTTAAACTAAGGGTGCAGGTAAGAGTAGCGTAGTCAGGATTTCTATTACATCTTCACAAATACGCAATGAGCCTTTCCTAACTGGAGCTGTTACAGCGCCCACCAACGCAATGAGACACGATGCAGAGAAGTACTGTGCGTTCTGTGACTATTTTACGCCTGTGTCCTCAGGAAGAATTGTGCTCCACAAAAACGAGTTGCCCTGATTAACTACCGCAAGTGACCTACGCTTTTCAGAGAATTCGAGGCGAGGAGTGTAGGAACATGCCAAAGAACAGTCATAGCTAATACGCCTGTAGCAAGGGAGCAGACTAGTGCTTGTTAAATCACAGACGTGAGCGGCCTAGGGAGTTATCTATGCCTCATCCCTGCCATAAGTATGATTGGGTATGCAGTCACATTGTTTGTATTTGTACACTGATAGTTTTAAAGGGCTTTAGAAAAATTCATAGGACCAAAGATTCAGCATGCCTCTATAAATTCACCTGCAGTCACTTACGTGTACAGGAACCTTTGTTTGCATACAGGAATTTGTGATTATTATATGCTTTTAAAGCCTTGCGTATAACAAATTTATATTGGCTTTTTGTGCATTAATAGATCCCTATTCTGTTAATCTAACTTATGCAGAAAAGCAAACAGTTGCATTCATGTCAGACCTTAGTCTTTTTACTCCAGTCTCATCATCCCCCCACCACTTTTTTTAAACTCGTGCTTAAAATGTCTCCGCAAACCCTTCTGACTGTTATCTTTTGGTCACAAATAGCTGCGTACATGCCTTCTAAAAGAATCCTGTATCTCATGAAACCAGATTGCTGGATGCCTGCCTTTTCTACCCATAAGCCCCTATCATGTAAATAAAATGCTAGCCACTTAGAACCCTATTAACTTGGAGACACAAAAGTCAGCCTTTAGATGCATTTCAATGCTGTTGAAAATGAAACTTGCGACAAAGAGAGAGCTGTTTTCCTTCAGGAATTGTACACCAAGAAACTATCTTTATTGCATCAACCTCTATGAGAAGCTACTGCTGCATCATAGTGGTGGCTCATACAGAAATATGGTTGCACTAGAACCACCACAGGATCTTGATGTTTTGTCTGGAAAACAAATTTCTTGGTCTTACTCATTGACTAGTATGTAAAGCATGTGTTTTCCTGGAGTTTGCGGTTTCAAGTGCTTGCCTGAACAAGTAGTAAATGTGAGTGTGGCAGAACGGTACAGGATAAAAGAATGTTGCTGCTTAGCTAGCACTCATTCTATAGTCTGTAGAATGAGAGGGGCCCTGCTGTTTCTTGTTACAGTCTGGTGCTTGCAGTAGCTGTTGGGATTTAGCAGGCTTATGACCTGAGCTGCAGGTAGACTGACATCTCAGCGCTAGCACTGATTACTACAATTAGTTGCCACTCAAGAATTGTGGGGTAATTACATAGGCCCAAAACATTAGTTCAAAAATGGACCCAACTCTTCAAGAGCAGGCCCACTGACCGTACACTAGCAGAACTATCACGTAGGTGGAGGGATAGCTCAGTGGTTTGAGCATTGGCCTACTAAACCCAGGGTTGTGAGTTCAATCCTTGAGGGGGCCACTTAGGAATCTGGGGCAAAATTGGTCCTGCTAGTGAAGGCAGGGGGCTGGACTCGATGACCCTTGGGGGTCCCTTCCAGCTCTATGAGATAGGTATATCTCCATATATTATTATTTTATTATTACGTAGAGCCATAAAACACTAGGCAGATAAACTGGACAGAAGTAGCGCTAGCGCTGTCGTTACTTTTGGCTGGGTGAATGTTGCTTAGCGTGTATAAAAATGAGGAACTGGCTGGAAGTAGGCAGGAGCTATTTTTGTTACCATATTACACCTCAACCCTGACCTCAGCATCAATCAGGTCTAGCCCTGGGCTTCTCCGGTGGTTGGCTCCCCCACACCAATTGCTGCCAAGGGCAGGGGCCAGTTTATCTGAACACTGCCACCTTCCACGGACTGTATGTGACACTGTGAGCAGCTTCTATTTTCCCATGGAAATTTGTTTTACAAAGTTATATTTTTAATAAACTACTTTTACAAATGGCTTGTAGATGCTGGGAATTTTTAGCCTGCAGCCCTACCTCACCCACCAACTGATCGGTTCTTAGAGAATGGAACCAGCTGCGTGGTTTCCATTTCTCTGCCATCCCGAGTCATTCTGGCATTTCTTCCAATAGCAGCAAGGCGTGCAAGGTGGTTTTGAACAGCCACATGTTCTACTTCACCTCGAAATAAGGGTGTCTTTGCCTGGACTGTGCTCTCATGGCTCGGTCCCTGGGCCCAGCATTATGCACTGAATTGTGGAGGTCTGAATATTACCGCAATGATTGCAAAATAGCAACAGCCTAACTCTTGCTGAGGCGCTTATGAGGCTCCTTTAATTAGAGTGATATGAGACAACTGGTGTCATTATAAAGATTTGGAGACGCTAAAGCAGTCATTTTACAATGGTTTGCTCTGGTACTTTCCAAAATAGTACCCAAGTTCTACTTAATTTCCTCTACTGGGACTTTCAATCATAACATGTGAGTGCACGTTTATGGATTTATTTATTTTTTAAACATAATCAGTGCAACTCAGTTCAAATCTTTGAAGGCCATACTTTGGCACTTGTTTGTCAGCTAGAAAATAAAAGTCATATTGAGGTTTCTGTACCATCAAAGCAACACACTGACAGCTAAAGCTTGACATACTGTGGAAAAAGTTTGAGAATCTTGCCCTGTTGCAAAAGGACCTATATAGAATGGAACAGGAAATTAATTCAACTGATATTTTTCATGAAAACAAAAGGAGTTTGAAAAAGCAAGTTTTCATCCCAAAACATTTAAGAAATTAAATTTTGGTAACTGCAAAATCTGAGCATTTTCAAAGACAAACATTTGTTTTCATCAGAAATTCTCAGAGGAAAAAGTCAGTTCCTGACCTGCTCCACACCTAAAGGATTTAGGAACACAATTGCCATTGACGGTGGGAACTGTGCTCCTAAATCTTTTGGGGTATACTTTCTGAATGACCTGGCATTTATTTAGTGATTAGTATTGTGGATTTTTTTTTTTGGCTTGTTTTAAAATACAAGTGAACAAGTACTTGAGCTTGTTCTTTAGAGGGCTACTTCAGGTTAACATTCATTTTCAATGAAGTCTTGTTTGTATTACTAATGCCACCAGTTATTGCAACGGAATAGATTTTAAAAATCCTGTTTAGACCAGTTATATTTTAGTTCTTGGATTTCACCCAACTCCAACAGACAATGGAGAGAGTAGCAGGCTGCCGGTTTGACAAATTGTTTGTGCCCATCCTGTAAGGTACCAAGGGCTTCTGAAAGCTACTGACCAGCCTCACCTCCGGTGGGGAGACTTCACTAGGCAGCGAGGGTGCTCAGGCCTTATTTACCCACCTTGCGTCTCAAATCCAAATGAATGAACCCGAGCTCTGAAGGTGGTGAATATTCTTATTTCTGTTATAAAGATGGATAAAGTCACAAGCAACTCAAAAGTTTAAGGGACACACAGTTGGCTGAAACCACAGCTTCACACTCATCTAAGGACATAACTTCTGCAATATTCAAGTCTTTGGGGTAAGCTGCAGGTAAGAAAGAAAAATCCATATATTCAACTGCATCAAATTTGGAGTTTAAGGATGGGCACCCGGCACCCCCCACCCCTTATAGAAAGATCTTTTTTCAGCTGCTAGACACCATATCACAGTGATATAACCAAACCGAACCCTCAGAAGTTGTGCTTTGTAACTGAAAGACAAGATACCATGCTTCCCTGGCTGTCAGTAGTTTATACCATGATATTCAGCTTTAAATGCTTCCTTCCTTTTTCCTTTGGACTCTAGGAATGTGCATGTGGTCAGAAGGGATAATAGAGACAAATTGGAGACCCCTGGGGTGAGGGGAGAAGGGAAGACGCATCATGGATAAGGGAGCCTTGTCCCTATTTTCTGGGACCTGAAGGAGTTGCACCAAGGAGCCAAATTGCTGCAGTTCCTCAGTCATATAGAGCCTCCCGATTCCTTGTGGACAAGTGTACTGTACAGGTGAAAGCAGGGATGTTTACCTCCATAGGCCTGTAATTCTTTTTCAGCATAAATTAAACAGGTAGCCTCTGTCTTCCCTTTACAGCTTTTGAACAGATATAAAAAACAAATAAAAGACATTGGCACCATCACTTCTTCAGCTACCCCGTCATGCCTCATAAACTCCTGAAATGAGAAGCAAGACGACAGTCTATTAAAAAAATGGGTGAGGTTGTGGAAAAGGGGTATCCCAATCACTCTTCAGACTGTAGCTCAGGTGTACTACTTTACAGCGTGGAGTTGCCAGCACCTTACATCCCATTCACAGTCCAGCCTTCATTTCTCATGGGAATGCGGTCACTTCTAGAGGACAGACAAGGACAGCCACTGGCTGGATAAAGCTGAAAAAGAAAGGAACACTTTCTGCAGCTGGGGCTTTGGACCTTCCAAATGCTGTGCACTCAATCCCTGGGGAGCAGGAGGAGGGGCTAGACCCTTTAGGTAGGTGCTGTATATTCTGGGAGATTTGTGCTTTTTCTTAGCACACTGATATGTTGTAAGGCACTTTTCAGTAATGGCCCTCGATAACATCTGTCCAGATCCATTAGCAGAACCACAGGCAAATTCATTCTTTCCTGTGACAGTCCCTGAGTTGCAGTGCTCAAGTATTCCCTCCCCCCTCTCCCCAAATGTAAGCTGGTCACTAGCTCTGCAAAGAAGCAGGCTGTCAGAGCAGCTTGAGCGACTTCAGTAGCCTGCTGGGAAGCCACCTTTCCGGGAATCAGACACAGCAGCCCAGCCATCAGCAGTCCATAGAATGGCCTGGACGACGGCGCTACTGTTAGTCCGCTTGATATCATGTTTCCTCTTCTTTAGTTCCACTTCTATGCCCTGGAATGCAGAGAGAAGGGGTAAACACACAACAGGAGAGGCACTGAAGGATGCACACAGAGATTACACAGTACATGCTATGTACCTCACTTGCAACACACAAGTATACTGGACTGCTGAGCTGCCCCCTCTGCTGCTGGTAGCTCCACGCAGAAACCTGTTCCACCATCTCCACCCTCCCACTCCTTCAACCAGCTACCTCCTTTCTCTGGCTTTCCAAGGGGTTTTGCTACAAAGTGACAGAAGGCAATTCTTGATGTAATCCTAAATGGAGCACAGGGTCTGGTTCAAGAGGTGAATGTAGCTGAACCACTTGGTAATAAGCAACCATAATATAATTAAATGTAACATCCCTGTGGGGGTGGTGGGACACCAAATAAGCCCACCACAGTAGCATTTAATTTCAAAATGGGGAACTGCACAAAAAAGAGGCAGCTAGCTAAACAGAAATTAAAAGGTACATTCCCAAAAGTGAAATGCCTGCAAGCTGCATGGAAACTTAAAAAACACCATAATAAAGGCTTAAATTAAATGTATACCTCACATAAAAAAACATAGTAAGAGGCCAAAAAAAGTGCCACCATGGCTAAACAAAGTAAAAGAAGCAGTTAGAGGCAAAAAGGCATCCTTTAATAATTGTAAGTTAAATCCCATCGAAGAAAATAGAAAAGGAGCATAAACTCTGGCAAGTCAAGTGTAAAAGTATAATTAGGCAGGCCAAAAAAGAATTTGAAGAGCAACTAGCCAAAGACTCAAAAAGTAACAGGAAAAGCAGGAAGCTGCCAAACAATCAGTGGGGACACTGGACAATCAAGGTGCTAACGGAGCACTCTAAAGCCATTGCAGAGAAACTAAATTAATTTTTTGCATCAGTCTTCACTGTGGAGGATGTGAGGGAGATTCCCAAACCTGAGCCATTCTTTTTAGCTGACAAATCTGAGGAACTGTCCCAGATTGAGGTGTCATTAGAGGAGGTTTTGGAACAAATTGATAAATTAAACAATAATAAGTCACCAGGACCAGCTGGTATTCACCCAAGAGTTCTGAAGGAACTCAAATGTGAAATTGCAGAACTACTAAGTGTGGTTTGTAACCTATCATTTAAATCAGCTTTTGTACCAGATGACTGGAGGATAGCTCATGTGACACCAATTTATAAAAAAGGCTCCAGAGGCAATCCCGGCAATTACACGCCAGTAAGCCTAACTTCAGTACTGGGCAAACTGGTTGAAACTATAGTAAAGAACAGAATTGTCAGACACAGAGATGAACATGATTTGCTGGGGAAGAGTCAACATGATTTTTTGTAAAGGGAAATCATGCCTCACCAATCTACTAGAATTCTTTGAGGGGGTCAACACGCATGTGAACAAGGGTGATCCAGTGGAGATAGTGTACTTTGATTTTCAGAAAGCCTTTGACAAGGTCCCTCACCAAAGGTTCTTAAGCGAAGTAAGCTGTCATGGGATAAGAGGGAAGCTCCTCTCATGGATCAGTAACTGGTTAAAAGATAGGAAACAAAGGGTAGGAATAAATGATCAGTTTTCAGAATGGAGAGAAGTAAATAGTGGTGTCCCCCAAGGGTCTATACTGGGACCAATACTGTTCAACATATTCATAAATGATCTGGAAAAAGGAGTAAACAGTGAGTTGGCAAAATTTGCAGGATGATACAAAATTATTCAAGATAGTTAAGTCCAAAGCAGACTGCGAAGAGTTACAAAGGACTCTCACAAAACTGGGTGACTGGGCAACAAAATGGCAAATGACATTCAATGTGGATAAAGGCAAAAGAATGCACATTGTATGAGCTTGGGAAAACCATGCGTGCAGTTCAGCGATGTGCTTTGTACAGAGAGGAACCTAAGCAGGAAGCATGATGGACCACAAAAGCAGAACTGCAGTGGGCCTGGGGGTCTTTATAGATCCTGCCCAACATGTGCTTTAGAGGTGGAATTCAGAATCCCAGATCCCAATTGCTCAGCTGAGCCCTTCTGTCTCTAAATAAAAAGGGCAAAACCTTAGGGCATTCGAAGTTAGTGTCAGAATTTTGCACTTCTCTGTATCTAGACCATACATACCTCCCTATCACTCTGCAGTGCCCAAACAGGGACAGCAACAGCCTTATCAGAGGAAGCAGAGCACTAGAGTAATAGATCTGAGTCATTGTGGATAGCTTTCCAAAAACATCTGCTCCATGTGCAGCTGCAGTCAAAAAAGCTAACAGAATATTAGGAAGCATTAGGAAAGGGATAGATAAGACAGAAAATATCATAATGCCTCTATAAAAAATCCATGGTACACCCACATCTTGAATATTCTGGTCAGATCTGGTTGCCCCATCTCAAAAAAGATATATTAGACTTGGAAAAGGTACAGAGAAGGGCAACAAAAATGATTAGGGGTATGGAACAGCTTCTGTATGAAGAGATTAAAAAGATGGACTTTTCAGCTTGGAAAAGAGATGACTGGGGGGGGGGGGGGGGNTAAAATCTTGACTGGTGTGGAGAAAGTGAATAAAGTGTTATTTACTCCTTTACAGAATGCAAGAACTAGGGGTCATTAATAGGGAAATTAATGGGCTGCAGGTTTAAAATTTAAAAAAGGAAGTACTTCTTCACACAACACACAGTCAACCTGTGGGACTCTTTGTTGTGAAGGCCAAAACTATAACAGGGTTCAAAAAAAGAACTAGAGAAGTTAATGGATAGGTCTATCGATGGCCACTAGCCTCTGTTTGCTAGAAGTTGGGAATGGACAGGGGATGGATCACTTGATGATTGCCTGTTCTGTTCATTCCCTTTGAAGCACCTGGCACTGGCACTGTTGGAAGACAGGATACTGGGCTAGATGGACCTTTGGTCTGACCCAGTAGGGCCATTTTATGTAAGTGAAACATTTTGAACACTACAGCATGTCACGTCCATTCATGAGCTCCTCATCCATGCCACTTCAAGTTTTGTAGGCAAACTGCCTCGCTCCAGTCAACTGACTAGTTCTGAGGTTGACAGGGCATTTTTGTGGCTTTTAGAGGTCAGGGGCCATCCCCAAACTTGATATGGCAGCAACTAAAATAGACATTAACTTCAGCGGAAGCCCCGTTAGCTCTCCACAGATAGAAAAGGGGTTTCTGGACACAGTGTTTCTAGTTTGATGAACAAAGCAGGTTTTGTCTGGGAAAAGCATGTTTTTAAAGACACAAGGCCTGGAGTGTCTGCTAGAGTCGTTCAGGAGCTCTGCAGAGAAAGTGCTGATCCACGTCTGCCCGCAGGACATCGGGGAGGTGAGTGTATCAGAGAAGTGAGTCAGAGAAGCAGGTCTGCTGGCTTGAGTTGAGAGATATCTGTCATAGTGAATCCAGACTGAAGCAGGTTTTACCCCAGTGTAACAATGCATTGAGAGGACAGCAAAGGTTCCATGTAAGGACCTTTGATGGAAGTTTTCTACAGATTTCCAAGGGTGATCTCAGCACTGAATGAATATCTCCTTGGCCATCCTTCAAGTGCCATAGAACGACTCAGCTTCATACCCAACTCTTCAGGATCTCAAAGAGAGTGATACATTAAGAGACAAAGCCTGTTGAAATTCACTGGGTTTGAAGTTGTTACAAACTTCATGCCTAGCCCAGGCTGAGTATTTTGAACAGCTTTTGAGCTACGCAGGGCCAAGGACAGCATTAAATTACCTGCAGGCAAATCCAAGGGCAGCTCTGTACTACTGGCATTTCCGGCTTTGTTTGCAGCCAAAATTCCGAGTGCAAACCCACATGGATGGGCCCTTGAACTCCTTGTTGTGGACCAAGGCCAACGCTTTGCCCAGCTTGAATTCTTAAGCTCATAAACAGTCAGACAAACATTACGCAATGGAACATACGGAAAACATTCCCACGGTGCCTGCGGAGACCAGGATCATGTCTGACATCATACCCCCTGCCCCAGTCCCTCCCAGAGAAGACAAACAGACCTGCTCTACGTTCTGCTCCAGCTCCGTGACATTGGGAAACAGCTGATCATGAACTCGAGGTTCTTCCACAGCCTTCGTCACATCGTACCCGAACCAGAGGGATTTGATGATTGTCTGGATGAAGCAGAAAGCTGCAGCATTAGTACGTGACCTGCCCCCGGAGAAATCGGTCATTGGTGTCTTAAAATACTGCCGTGAAAGAGAGCCAGATTCCTCGGCGTGTTAGGCGTTACCTGTACAATGCAGCCTCTAAAGCTGGTTGAACGGGACACAGGAGATCACCCCAGTATACAGGGCTGCTCAGGTGATTCAGAGCCACGATAGCTCCTGCCTTGAAGCCAGCCTGGACAAAGCTCCCTCATCCCTGGCTCATCCCTGCCACTTAGGGCTACAGGCAGACACGTTAGAAGATCTCTAGGATCAAGGACCTCAATAGCTGGCTTAAGGCAACTATTGCACAACCTCCTCTTGCCTTGCACCAAGTGTCTCTCCTCCAGATTCCAGGTGCTAGCCCCACGTGTACAACCCTGTGTGCAGTTCAGCGATGTGCTTTGTACAGAGAGAAAACATTAACAGGAAGCAGAATGGACCACAAAAGCAGAACTGCAGTGGGTCTGAGCGTCTTTATACACAGCTGTGCTTTAGAGGTGGAATTCAGAATCCCAGATCCCAATTTGCTCAGCTGAGCCCTTCTGTCTCTAAATAAAAAGGGCAAAACCTTAGGGCATTCAAAGTTAGTGTCTGAATTTTGCATTTCTATGTATCTAGACCACACATACCCCGCTATCACTTTGCAGTGCCCAGAGGGACAGTAACAGCCGTAATCAGAGGAAGCAGAGCACTAGGGTGACAGCTTCTTCCTGTGAAAACCATAATACTTTGCAAGGCTGCTTCTTGTACAGTGAATCATGAGGATCCACATTTCTGAAGCAGACTGAAATGAAGCCAAGTTAGAGTTCCAATAAATGTAACCTGTAGCTGTGCAGCACAGCTGCCATTTGAGAGTCCTGCATTTGTACATGCATGAGGATAAATGCATGAAGGAGCAGTTCCCATGCAAGCCATGTAGCTCTCAGAAACATAAATATTGGATAAGTTAGGAACTTCGCATGCGTGTGATGCAAGTGGCCTAGATTGCCCCGTTAATTCTCAATAAGTTATACTGAATGAGGCTCAACAGCAGCCTCTGCTGGTCTTCTGTTAAAGTGTACTTGGACCATTATCACCCCAAAACAGGGCCCACCATGAAAGCTACCTCAGAAGCTTGGAACATTGTACCCAGGGCCGGTGCAACCACTAGGCGAACTAGGTGGTCGCCTAGGGCACCAAGTGGTTGGGGGAGCCCACTGGGTCTTAGTGTCCACCCTTCTGGTTTTCCTATCCCTGTTCTGACCCTTCCTGCAGGCTCCGAGTCTTCCTGGGAAGGGGATCTAGTAGTTAAAAGAGAAAAAGCCTCCAGCCTGCCAGACCTATTAGCACAACACAAACTGTTAAAGAGCCATTCATATTTACTCAGGACATGTCAGTCTACAGGATCTTAGTTTAAAATTTGCTTTAAAAATATTTCATTAGTGAGTTGGTGAAGATTATAAAATCACATCTCTAAAAAATCCTTGCATAGATTTTTAGATGCACAATCATCTTTAGCCTTAAATGCTTGGATCTTCAGACATATGGTTTTTTAAATAAATCCTTCAAAAGACCTCCCTTATCTAAAATACACATTTTAATTACTATAGTAAAAAAAACTTACTTCCAAAGTCTTCCAGTCCTTTCTGTTCATCCATTTCTCCCTTCACCCCCTCTCCCCCCACCCCCATTGAAGAGAGCCCTTAAACGGACAACAGCCCTTTGCTTCCAGATAGCTGGACAAAGAGTTTCCCTTTCTTTACTTCTGACTATCTGATGAACTAGTTTTAAGCAAAATCAGTACCTTAGTAAGATATAAAATCCTTTGTTATGCCTAAAATCTTTGGAAACATATTTTTTAAAGTTGGTGACATTTCATAAACATGT
Organism: Platysternon megacephalum; assembly: GCA_003942145.1. Classification (NCBI taxonomy): domain Eukaryota; kingdom Metazoa; phylum Chordata; order Testudines; family Platysternidae; genus Platysternon; species Platysternon megacephalum. The sequence continues at coordinate 2,094,221 of QXTE01000240.1, read as the reverse complement.
GTATTGTTATGGAGATCACACACAGTAAATTAGTGTTCCCTTTTTCTAAAAGCAATGAACATTGTTATGAACACACTAAACCTCTGTAACTGATTAATTTAAAATAATGTCTGTTTCAGTGAGTTAAATATGTAGTAATCTGGAATGATTACTTTATGAAGGTTTAAGAGTACATTTAAAATATAAAATCAGCTTAGAAATACTGATTAAGAAAATGTAAAACAGAGAAGAGCTGCATCATGTATTCCATAATATTTAATGTTGTATTCAGCAAGACAGCTTACTCACCCTTACTACAAAGTTTTTGCAAATAAATGTCTGACAAACTTCAGGGCATAT
>QXTE01000240.1:2017269-2093181 GCA_003942145.1 Platysternon megacephalum | reverse complement strand
GGGGGGGGGGGGCAAGGTGGAAGTTTCGCCGAGGGCGCAAAATGTCCTTGCACCGGCCCTGATTGTACCAAATCTGACTTGGATTCTTTACCGCCAAGGATAGTAGACTATTGTATTTGCTAACCAAGTGTTATCGACCCACTAACTCTTTCAGCAACCTAAAAAAAAAAAAAAAAAATCCACCCTTTTGCACTCAGGAAAATCTCATGCAAAGAGACAGATACAAATATTCATGTGCTCAGGAATGTACACAAGTACGGGGTTTAGTGTAAACAACTGTGGGTTGTACGCACACACAGGTGCTTTTTAAAGTAGCCTTTTTAAATGCCTCCAAAAGCTTAAGGCATTGTGTAGGCCAGGGGTAGGCAACCTTTCAGAAGTGCTGTGCCGAGTCTTCATTTATTCACTCTGATTTAAGGTTTCGCGTGCCAGTCATACATGTTAACGTTTTTAGAAGGTCTCTTTCTATAAGTCTATAATATAGAACTAAACTATTGTTGTATGTAAAGTAAATAACGTTTTTAAAATGTTTAAGAAGCTTCATTTAAAATTCAATTAAAATGCAGAGCCCCCCGGACCGGTGGCCAGGACCCGGGCAGTGTGAGTGCCACTGAAAATCAGCTCGCGTGTCGCCTTCGGCACCCGTGCCATAGGTTGCCTACCCCTGGTGTAGGCACTCAGCGAACTTGGGTTTTTTTAGATCACACTACATTAGTTATATTACAATAATGTGCATGGCCGAAAAAAGTTACTTCTGTACACAGCATAGTGGTACACCTGACACGTCTAAAATGAAGGTTTTCTATTGCAGATACCGTTTTCCATTGTAACAGTGCTGCGAGGGTTAGGACAGCAGTCTTCATTATGCATTTTTACATTTGTTAGGGTTATAACTTTAATGTACACTAACCATTTTGTATTGATTGGATTATATATATACACACACTTGCCAGAGCAGTGTCCTGCTCGGTTGATTAATTGTATTAAGTTCTGTAGAGATATAAAACAGGCATTTAGAATAATGTCAAAGTCAAAGGAATTTGCTATGTCCTGGTCTCCAGAGCACGGTGGAAGGATTCAGCTGGGACATAGGCTAGGGCTCCGTAGAGCTGCAGCTCACCCAGGTAGGTCCCATTAAGTAGCACTTAGCGCCTATGTAGCACTTTCACCCATAGACCCAAAGCTCTTCACAAAGATTGTCAGAGTGTCACCCCCATTTTATCTATGGGGAAACTGAGGTACGGGTTAGTTGATTTGCCCAAGAACAGTCAATGGCAGAGCTGGGGATAGAGCCTAGATTTCCCAACTCCATCCCAGTTGTGAGGTTACATTATGGCTGTTTTCTTGTGTGACATGCTCACTATGACGTTCTCCATGGAAACAAAGCATGTCGATCACACAAGATGGGAGACAGTAGCCTGGAATTCAGCAACACTGAAAAGGACATATCTACCCATGAACCCTAAGTGAAAATGAGCTCTGAGTACAATGCTGTAACTAAGAGGGTGAACACATCCTTGATACCTAAGCAGGAGACAATCAAATAGGGTGAGGGAGACCCTATTACTTCTGTATACCCCATTAGTGAGACCATTATCGGAATAGTGTCTAGTTCTGGTGTCCACACATCAAAAAGGGTTTAGGAAAAGAGGTACAAGAATATTTGAGGTCTGGAAACCATTCCTCATAGACTGAGCTTCCTAAATCTCTCCATTGAGTTTACTCCAAGAGAAGGTTAAGAGGCGACTTGATCACAGTCTATTAATAACTACATGGGGAAGAGATTCGTCAGTAAGTGGCTTTTTAATCAAGCAGGAAAAGGCATAATGGGATCCTATGGCTGGAAATGACAAATTCATACTAGAATTATGGTGCAGATTTTTAACAGTGATGGCAAGTAACCACTAGAAGAACTTACACAGGGAGGCTGTGGATTCTCCATCACTTGTAGTCTTTATATCCAGATGTTGTCTTAAAATATATGCTATAGTCCACACAGAAGTTATGGGCTTGATGCAGAAATTACTGGGTGAAGGTCTGCATTTTGTAGCGGGTCAGACTAGATGGTCATAATGTTTCCTTCTACCCTTAAAATTTCTGAATCTCAAGGCAATCTCATGGGAGCCTTCCCAATGAGAAGCAGGTCAGAATGACTCAGCCACCTCTCCAACCTTGTCTGGCCTCTACTTATCCATCCCACAGTGACACGTACCAGTGCTGTTGCTGTGGTGATTTTTGTTCCTCCAGACGCACCAACCACCATCTTGATCTTATTTGTTTTATCCACTAGGATTGATGGACACATGGAGGACAGGGGCCGTTTACCTGTAAGAGTGCACACAGACATGAACTTGTACTTAATTACATGGTTGGCATCTAGGCCCATACCACCATAGCATGCTTAGGCTAGAAATACAGAACACTGCTACCAGATCTGCTGGTTCAGCACACAAGTCTCTCTTCAGCTGCCAAGGGGATTCTGTCATCCCCTGAACCCCCCCGTTGACTTTGTAGAGGGGGTGGGAGTGAGAACTACAAAGGCTTTGAGCTGGCCCCTGACATGGGCACACCTCAGCGTGCCAGCTATCCAGCTGTGTGCCCCCATCCACTGGAGGCCAGGGTTCCGCTTCAGAACTCATGGGCCCTTCCTGGTCACTTTCCCGGCCGGGCGAGAACCTCTGTGGCTCTAGATCTGACCGGGGAGGCTCCCTTGCACTAAACCCCTGGTCCCCCATCTCATCTTCATTGCCCCATGAGCCACCCTTGTCATTGGCAAAAGGCAGCTTTTACATACAGGGGGTGTCCCTCTCTGACTCCACCTCACCTGTAAAAAAATGGAAACAAGGGAAGTAAAGGGGAGAGACCTGGGTTTAAAGGTTAGCAAAAGACAGTGTATTTTTTTCAGAGCTGTATTCCAAAGGTATTGTGGGGGAGGGAGAGCATACACACTGACACAAATGCACTGTAAATATTTATGCAAATTACTTGCAACCCGCAGATGGTTGGAATGCTGCAAGGTGGTGCACCATTCCCAGGGCCTCCCACGTTCACTCATTGCCTCCCTGATCAGCGATGTCCAAGGCTCTCTTGCAGTTGTGGAGCACGGCACTTGGAGTGATTTTTGAGCTCACCTTTGTGAGGGCTTCAGGCAGCTGGGGATAAGCAAGTCCCGGGTGTTTTGCTTGACACTACAAATGCTTGTGTTCCTCTCGGCCAGGCAGAGCATACAGATCACAGTAAGGAAACGTGATCTGTAGTTAATGAGCTGTTATCAGTGATGCAGTATACAGAACTTGCATGTTTCCCACATGTGAGAGGGACCTCGAGTCAGTGAGAGGTCGGGGATGTCGTCAGTCATGATGTCAGTGCAGAATCAGGGGATGATGTCAGTCATGATGTCAGTGAGAGGTTGGGGATGATGTCAGTCATGATGTCAGTGCAGAGTCAGTGAGAGCTCAGGGGATGCTGCTCTCTAGCTGGCAGTCAGCATCACTTTGGTATGCAAAAGGCAGCCATGATACTGGCTAAGGAGAGGGAGTGAAGTGCTACCTGGTTCAATGAAGTTTGCAGTAGAGGGAGGGACTCCGAAGCCATTGATGATGTAAGGTGAACTGAAGTCGTCCATCTCATCGTTAAATATGATTCCACTCACGTTGGAGCGAACTTCTGAGCCAAAGCTAAATAGAACGAGCAGAAGGGAAGGCTTGTCAAACCCAGACTCTAGGACAAGGACAAGCTTCAGGTAAATTGTAGGTCACATGAAACTAGGGCTGTCGATTAATTGCAGTTAACTCACACGATTAACTCAAAAAAATTAATCACGATTAAAAAAATTAATCGCAATTAATCGCAGTTTTAATCGCACTGTTAAACAATAGAATCCCAATTGAAATGTATTAAATATTTGTGGATGTTTTTCTACATTTTTAAATATATTGATTTCAATTACAACACAGAATACAAAGTGTACAGTGCTCACTTTGTATTATCTTTGATTACAAATATTTGCACTGTAAAAATTATAAACAAAAGAAACAGCATTTTAAAATTCACCTTATACACGTACTGTAGTGCAATCTCTGTATCATGAAAGTGCAATTTACAAATGTTGATTATTTTTGTTACATAACTGAACTCAAAAACAAAACAATGTAAAACTTTAGAGCCTACAAGTCCACTCAGTCCTACTTCTTGTTCAGCCAATTGCTAAGAGAAACAAGTTTGTTTACATTTATGGAAGATAATGTTGCCCGCTTCTTATTTACAATATCACCTGAAAGTGAGAACAGGCGTTCACATGGCACTTTTGTAACCAGCACTGCAAGGTATTTATGTGCCAGATATGCTAAACATTCATATGCCCCTTCATGCTTCGGCCACCATTCCAGAGGACATGCTTCCATGCGGATGATGCTTTTAAAAAAATAATGGTTAATTAAATTTGTGACTGAACTCCTAGGGGGAGAATGGTCTCCAGCTCTATTTTACCTGTATTCTGCCATATATTTCATGTTACAGCAGTCTCAGATGATGTCTCAGCACATGTTGTTCATTTTACGAACACTTTTGCTGCAGATCTGACAAAACGCAAAGAAGATACCAATGTGAGATTTCTAAAGATAGCTACAGTACTCAACCCAAGGTTTAAGAATCTGAAGTGACTTCCAAAATCTGAGAGGGACGAGGTGTGGAGCATGCTTTCAAAAATCTTAAAAGAGCAACACTCTGATGCAGAAACTACAGAACCCGAATCACAAAAAAAGAAAATCAACCTTCTGCTGGTGGCATCTGACTCAGATAATGAAAATGAACATGCGTCAATCCACACTGCTTTGGATCGTTTTCGAGCAGAACCCGTCATCAGCATGGATGCATGTCCTATGGAATGGTGGTTGAAGCATGAAGGGACATATGAATCTTTAGCGCATCTGGCACGTATATATCTTGCGATGCCGGCTACAACAGTGCCGTGAGAATGTCTGTTCTCACTTTCAGGTGACATTTTAAACAAGAGGAGGGCAGCATTATCTCCTGCACATGTAAACAAACTTGTTTGTCTGAGCAATTGGCTGAACAAGGAGTAGGACTGAGTGGACTTGTAGGCTCTAAAGTTTTACATTGTTTTATTTTTTAATGCAGTTATTTTTTTGTACATAATTCTACGTTTGTAAGTTCAACTTTCATGATAAAGAGATTGCGCTACAATACTTGTATTAAGTGAATTGAAAAATACTATTTCTTTTGTTTATTACAGTGCAAATATTTGTAATAAAAAATAAATACAAAATGAGCACTGTACACTTTGTATTCTGTGTTGTAATTGAAATCAATATATTTGAAAATGTAGAAAACATCCAAAAATATTTAAATAAATGGTATTCCATTATTGTTTAACAGTGCAATTAATTGCGATTAATTTTTTAAATCGCTTGACAGCCCTACATGAAACTATTGTGTCTCAGAGTGAGACCTCACCGCCCTGCAAGGAACAGGCCTGCACTGAGAGAGCGCCTAGCAGACTAACAAAGGGACATTAACCTACCTCTGGATCTCACTTGGGGGAGCCAGTTCTCCTCTGCCTTTCACGTGGCGGCGTAACCGCTGTACAGGAGACACTGCCACCGACATGAGTGGGAAACTCTATTTACAGCCACTTTGCATGTGTAACTATCCCAGGTGTGATCAAGACCCAGATTTCCCATACCAGGGGCCAAACCAAACCTCCAAATACCCAAACGTGCCTAAATGTGCGGGTTGAACTCTGGCTCCAAACCGCGCTAGAGGTGCTCCAGTACAATCCATCATGGAGATAGGATTGAGTTGCAAGCTCGGGTCCAGACCCATCTCTACCAGAAGAGAGGCGGTATTTTACCAGAACGCCACGGCAGCATCATGTACTTTGTTTACATTTTCTCATTATTGATTAAATCACTCGGCAACTGAATAAATTGCAATCGCCTTTATAACCCGCTAGTGTCTCACACCCGATCCATTCAGTGATGCCACAGCCCAACACTTGACACGTTACAAGCATTTCGATAGGTTGGATTTGACCTCACCAGGTGAATCAGGCAGGAAAGGTTCACGCTGAGCAGAGGGGAGGAAAGGCCATCCTGGCTGCAGTCTGGTAATTCAGGATAAAGCCTCTCCTCTGTTTACTAACAGAGGGGGGAGGGATCGCTCAGTGGTTTGAGCATTGGCCTGCTAAACCCAGAGTTGTGCGTTCAATTCTTGGGGGGGCCATTTAGGGATCTGGGGCAAAAATCTGTCAGGGAGAGTACTTGGTCCTGCTGTGAAGGCAGAGGACTGGACTCAATGACCTTTCAAGGTCCCTTCCAGTTCTATGAGATAGGTATATCTCCATATAATAAAAAAAAAAACTAAAGAACTCTCTTAATAGCCAATAACAGTGCAACACTCAGTGTGCCGGTTACTAGAGCAGCTGCAGTAACTATACTTCCTTTGTTACGACAGAAGGAAAGAAAGAAACAGGAAGAGTCTGATAATTTAAGGAAACGTTAATTGAAAAGAGGTACTTGAGTGCGGTAGGGGATTCCCTGACGGCAAAGGGGGTGGAATAGGTCATTGCAAAATTAAACAAGAGTGGGCTTGAATGAAGCATAATGGAGGCCTCTAGTCCTTATATCTTATGTGTCCTACTCAATAGCCTGGGACTCAGCATTAAGGGCCTGACCTGTAAAGTGCCCTCAGCTCCCGTGGATTTCAACAACTGTTGAGGGTGCTCAGCACCTGTCAGGACTAGACCAGAGAAAAGTATAGAACCTAGAAGTCCAGTTCAAGTCTTACTAGAACAGTGGCACCTATATGACTCCCATAAAGGGAGTTCCAGTCAGCAATTCCTCTACCAATGACTAACCCACTATGGAGATACCAGTCCAGTGATGTTTATACCAACCACAGAACCACTATGAAGACGGCAGAGGCCTACATGGAAGTAATGTCTGAACTCATACTATTGGTTGATGGTGCTGGTGGCGGACACAGCACTGCCATCATCAGCCACAACGGAGAGATGGGATGTACCGGCATTATCTGGAGTGTAGTACTCTGGCTCATAGTAGTCGACTGTATGGGTGGCGTTGTCAGTGATTTTCCCCCGTAGGTTATCCGCAAAGAACTTAGAGGTCATGTTCCTGATCACCTGTTAGGAGAGACAAATTCAGCTCAATGCTACCAATAAGTTCCAGTTAAAGATGTAATTCTAGAATGCTGGAACCCTTGCGAGATGGGTCACATCAGACCTTGAAAAACTGGGGGGAATCCAGCAAGGAAGCCACTGGCTTTCCATTGTCTGGAATCCTTTGTTCCATGCTGCTAGGCCAGCACATCAAGCTTCCATAAAGAGAACGCTGCACACACCGACACTAATATCACTGAGGCCAGTTCACGTCTTTCATTGTCAAAACACTTTATGGAAGTCCCTTGTCACCATCCCCGTGAGGTAGGCAGACAAGTGGAGTTATCCTTGTTCATAGTCTGTTATTGTTTATATAGTGCATTGAACACATAACATGCTACGGAAGTGCAAAGTATTATCTATATTATGTAAATTCTACTGGCAAACCAATGGCTGCCCACTGCCCACAAACATCAGTGGAAATTCCTTTTTATATCCCTGGCAGGTCACCCATGGATCAGTGGTAACATATGGCTTTACATTTGGATTCAGATCTGTGTTTCATCAACTTGCTGATGGCAAACAGAATTCTGAAGTGCCCTTGGACATATCTGGGGTCCCCTGTCAGAGGCTGTAAGCCAATCACCACTTGGCTTTCATAATGCTTTGGACATGCAGAAAGATCTTGCTTTTAGGAGAGGAAATACAGTGACTTCTCTGCTCTTTACCTCCGTAATGTTGACAAATGCTGGGTCTCCCAGTAAAGTCCTCTTGGCATACGCGAAGCGGAAGGCCTCCACAATGCGGTGGTAAGTCAAACCCTTTTTCTCCACGGTCGTGATACTGTCTCTGGAGAAATTAAATCCTGGCAATAGTAGATAACACATTGTGAGCACATCTGAAAGCACATGGCCGGTGGGTGGCAAACAGGAACTGGCTCTGAAAGATGGTCACCTTGAACTCGAGTCATTTTAAGAAAAGACTCAAAAGCAAGTATTGCCCCAGCCTCTGAGCCCCAACAGCCACTGCTTGGGGTCTGACAGATTCATTTCTTTTTTCCTTTTCTGCTGTTGCTGCATGAAAGACCCATTCAGAAAAAATAGGCCACTGACAATACAGAGTGCTGTAAACACTTCAAAGAGAACATGTCCTCTAGTTTCTGTTAGAGTGACCTTAAGTGTTACTTGCAAGAATGGCAGGTAAGCACATTTCAAAAAGTGGGGTCACTTATGAGTTCGTGTCCCTTTCATTTCCACACATGCGGGTACCAGAAGACACCCATCAAGAGAATCCTTTTCATTCTTCAGCCTGTTCTTTCATCTGCTGAGGCCATATCCTACATTTATGGAATTAGAGGGCTGATTCCCAGATGTACGAAGTGTTCTGCTAACAGCCTTCAATCACTGGCCACTTCAGAACTGAGGTTGATTAAGAATGCTGCTGTTTACCTACCGAGATTACTGTGGCCAAGCAAGTCAACTGGGCAGCGGCGGTCTTTGGAAATCCCCAGGCTGCTATCGCCTGTAACAGCGTGGTTCACTGAGGCTTGCCCTTACCTTTCAGTATGTTGAGGATGAGTGCTAGCACTGGGCCACTCAGGGGGGCACTGGGTGTGTACATGGTGAACTCCCCGATCGTGATGTTTAAAGGATTTTCACTCAGGATCGGAGTATAGTCTCTTAGGTCCTCCATTGAAATGATGCCCCCTAGAACAGAGAGAAAATCCATCTGTGGTTTACATGATCTCCAGTAGGAGGAAGAACCTATCTTCCCCCTTCCCCATCCTTGCTGTGGCTGCCAGTGGTGGGAATGCAGTGGACTCACCATGATTGTGATCTAACCAGTGAGATTCCACAGATTTACTGAGATAAGGGGATGTGTGAATGGAGATGGGTTTATCCCTTTTCTGACTCAGGGCCAGATCCCCAGCTGGCAAAAATCTGCATCACGTTTTGGTGAAGTTGGACTGACTTATACCAGCCAGGATTCTGGCCATCTGCTTCTCTCATTGTGGGAGACTGGTAACATCAGGGAGCGAGCCACAGAATCCTCTTGTTTTACAAGGAGGAAAAATGCTGGTGGTGGATGCAGACGCTTTCTGCTCCCCCACAAGCAGAGGGGTTGGTGCTGTCTGTTTGCAGCCTCACTGGAAAGGAACTGATGCAGGGTTTGCAGAGTGGGGTGAAGGAAAGTGGTGGTCAACACTCTGTAAACAGGGATTATTTGTCTCTATCCTCCCTGCTTCTGGGGAATCTCACCCATGCGGTGTTACGTCCCCTGAAAGGGCTGCACTCAGAGAGTCAGAGACCATTACTGAGGGAGCCGAGCCAGGTGGACCATACACCCAGGCTAGGAACAGTGAGTGATTTTAATTTATTTTAGCTCCAGGGCACTTTAGAACCTGTGGCCACGTTTTCAAGAAAGCTCAGCACCCAGCAGCTCCCGCTGAGAACAAGGTGGGCGGGGTGCAGAGCAGTTCTGAAGAGCAGGCCCCAGTTGTGGGCGCCAAGCACTTTTGATAAACTGGCCTTTGGTGGTTCAGACACCCGAGTGCTGAGCCTGGTGTGAGCTAGACAGACTCTTGTGAAGGCTCCTACCTGCAAGAGCTGACAGAGCCCTGGACAGAACTGAAGGAAAATGGGTGAAGTAGGTGTCCCTGGCCCTCCAAGCCCAAACGGAACCTCTGAGGTTCAGAGACGTGGCTGACAAGGGACAGGACATGCAAAGGTGGCCCAGGCCCACCTGGAGGCTGCATCCAATTCTGATCACTTCATCTTAAGAAAAATACAGTAAAAACTGACAGAGCTCCTGAGAAGGGCAATAAAGGTGATTCGACTGAGCACAGAAAGGATAAGACAGAAGGGACTGGCGGCTTCTATGTACGGACATTGTCAAAACCGAGCCATCCCTCTTACCCCTTCTGTGCCTCAAGTTCCCCATCGTACTTTGTAAAGTGCTTTGAGATCTGATGAAAAGTGCTATAAGCTGGGGATCATTATCCCATAACACAAGAACAGGACTCAGTGATGTTAAAAGTCAGAGCATTTACAACCAATTGAAGGAATTACTTAAAAAAACAACAACAAAAAAACAGTATATAGTCAGCTGGAGGAATTCACTGCGCCGGGAGGACAAGCACAATAGGTGGGTTACTACGGTTCTGTGAATTCCAAAGCTATGTACAATGTACTAGCTAAGCCTATGCTTCTGTTACTGTTTAGTGACCTACAGAGGGTAAGAGCCCTATTCCCACAGACAGAACAGATTAAGTTCACATGGTACGGGCCTATGTTTTTAGGTATAAGGTATTATCAGAGGTTGCATCTCAGATTTGACAGCAGACCCTGATCTGCTATGGGAAGTCAGTACTTCCCACAAGTCTAAAAGCAAAAGATGTTTGGACCAGAGATTTCACTTAGGTTATTTACTGGCAGAAAAAGAGTCTACACTTTTTTATTGTTCCCCCAAGAGTAAATTTAATCTGGCACAAAAAATTCTCCCAATAAAATTGTTTCTCTCTAATAAGACGCTAAATCAGTGGTTCTCAACCAGGGGGTACATCAACTCATCTACATATTTGCCTAGTTTTACAACCGGCTACGTAAAAAGCACTAGCAAACTCAGTACAACCTAACATTTCATACAGACGGTGACTAGTTTATACTGCTCTATATACTATACACTGAAATGTAAGTACCATATTTATAGTCCAATTTATTTATTTTATAGTAATATGGTAAAAATGAGAAAGTCAGCAATTTTTCAGTACTAGTGTGGCTGTGACACTTGCATTTTTATGTCTGATTTTGTAAGCAAGTCGTTTTTAAGTGAGGTGAAACTTGGGGTATGCAAGACAAATCAGACTCCTGAAAGGGGTACAGTTGTCTGGAAAGGCTGAGAACCATTGCTCTAAATCATCAGCCCCACTACTACTGACTTATAACCAATGACTCAACTTCAGCCAGCTGCTAATGGGTTTCACTTTCTTTGGCCATTATAAGAAGTTTTGCTAAATCAGAGACTTGGTATCACAGCAAAGATTTTCATCCATGGAAGCTGAGCTTCTGCAGCTCTTGATGAATATGTTTGGGGAGTTTAGTTTTATATATAAAAAAAAAAAAGATACTCAAGCCCCTGGTTTCTCACCTGCCTCCTTGATGTCTTTGACAATTTGCTGCGCCAGGCTCCCTGTGTAAAAGGCATCTGCTCCCTCATTGGCTAAAGTCTCATAGGTGTTCGCTAGTTTGGGCAACTTGATGACATCCCCCTCGTGTAGGATTGTTCCTCCTCTGCAGAACACTTCACTGCGTGGGAAAGGAAAAGAGTGCGAGAATCAGCTCTGACATTGAGCTTCACCATAGACATCTTTGGCTTTGAATTGCACAGTATGCGGCTAACCGCTTGCAAGAGAAAACCAGCACTGTGGAGTTAGAAGACATGCTGTTCACATGGTCCCCCAGACACAAGTACCAAGACAGTAACACCAGGCCTGCTCACTGAACAACATACACAAGGAACTCCTGCCTCCGAGTTAAAACAAACTCATCGCTCAGCATTTGCTCAGTGTAACCTACACTAGTGGAGAGTGTCTCTTTTTGTCCAATAGACTAGTAGCTGGTGGTCCACATCAGAGATCAAAACTACCACAGCAGCCAGGGATGGGGCTTGTCCTTGAGCTCAAATGACAGCGGCTCATACTGCTGGTTCTGAAGTTCCTGAGTTCAAAGCTTGCTGCCAGTCCAAGCAGGGGCAGTTAACATTGCACCAATGCAGGCCCCAAAGCGCTACCTACCACAGTGAGGGGTTGCTTTCAATCGCCTTCTCTTTTGACTTGATGGCTGCTGCCAGACCTTTCCCAATTGGGAACCCTTCTCTCGCCAGCTTGATGTTGGGCAGAAACAGGCTATTCCATGGCAATCTGCCATGCCGCTTATGAGCCATTTCATAGCCACGAATTTCTCCAGGAACCGCAATGGACAGGCCCCCTGGAGCAGACAGGGAAGACATTAGGCCATTGGGCAACAAACACTAAGCAAGAGCAAAGACAGAGTTGTCTTTACATGTACTCATTTCCAGAACAAGAAGTGAAGGGGACCCCTCCATGGCCATGTCTTCACTAGAGCTGAGCAAACAATTGGTTTTTTGCTTCAGTGGCCAAACTGGGAGACGGGGGGAAGAGAAATCAGGAAAAAATGGTTGTGTTCCAGACTGGAAGTTGAGTTTCTCACCAAAATGAAAAAACAAAAATAAAACAAAGTTTTGAACAAAACATTTAATTCAATCCAAAACATTTGGGGTTTTTTTTGTGTTTATTTATTATTTAAGTAAATCCAGCTACATTTCTAAATGAAAACATTGTTTCAAGAAGAAAAGTCAAAATGTTTCATCTCAGAAGTGTCAAATCAAAGCATTTAGATTTTTTTTTTCAAAGCTGAAGCTACTTGCTGAATTCAAACACAATTTCAGTTGACTCAAAACTGCATTTTGGGGCAAGTAAGAGTTTAGTCTGCAAAATGCTGCCTTGCTCTAATGTTCACTTAACAAGGAAGCTGGTTTATGGGACTAGCCTGCATGAAATGGTCGGTCGCATCTCGTCTTTGCAACAGTTCAGCCCACCCATACAATCATGCTGTTTGACGGAGCTGGTTTTGGTCCAGTCACTCCCCGTACGTGTTCGGGAACTCTTGAAGCAATTGCTGGTAGCAAGGGGTTTGGGGTTTTTACCCAACATGAGGCCCTGCAGTGTGGATTAGCATCACTAGAGCTAGCTGAACTGGTGAAGCAGCTTATGGCTTCCAATCCAAAAAAGGGGAGAAAGACTGTCGTAAAGGACACAAATACAACCAGAGCTGAACCATAGGCCTCATTGCATCCACCTGCACTGAGATGGCTATTGGGTGTTGACACGTGGCATTGTACAAGTAACCCATGCGGATGGGATTTCAATCCATGGTTTGGTGCAACGACTTGCACCTCGTATAGACAGTCCCATTTTTATTGGCACCTCCCCAAATTGTAATGTATTCCTCGGATACCAGTTTTCCCCACAGAGGCTTTTCCCTTCCCCCCTCAAATACAGATGTACCCCAGCAAGAGAACTTGCTTTCCTAGGTCCTGCAAAGCATTCTGGGAAGGCAGTTGGTTTAGCTGCTTCATGTCTTTTTGATATGGTTCTGTTTCCAGTCAGGAGAATTTCTGCCTCTCCTCTGGACCCTCTAGGTCTCCAACTGGAGCCACCATTAATAAGACAGTCGAGTGATGGCTCTCACGGCAACACAAGCATTGGTGAGATCTAACAGCAGGGGCTCTTGTCTATTAGAGCATGGGGAGGAGAGTGGCAGATGTTATGCTGTTCATGGCAATACAAAATATGGCCCCTTAACACGTATCCGGAGGTTGAGCTCTCAGGCTGTGTATTAAGATTGATTTTCTACATTGGTCTTTGTATGAGACAATGGGTGCTGTTGTGACTGACTGTCATGGACGAGACAGTCCATTCTGACCTCCTGGACAAGTGAAGATACACAGCCGCAATCAGCAGGAGGTGGAAGAGATTTCTGGGGAAGTTGAGAAGGTGAGAATCCCAGGTGGCTGGGTAGGGCCAGCTCCAGCCACAAGATGCAGAATAGTCAGAAGTACTTTGAACCCAGGAGATATTGCAACAGTAGCTAAAGTTTGAACAGCCCAAGGATCCACTTACTGGAATCAACATGTCAGCACCATCTGACATCTCCTTACCTTTAAGGGAGAGCTCTGTGTTGTTCCCAAACATGCCCAAGGATGCATTTTTTGGAGCCACCTCTCTTGCATTAATGACTTCTACTTTCCCTTTAAAGACACAAGGAGTAAGGATGGCATCAGCTCTTTGCTCTAGACACACAGCACACTGGCTTTGTGGTACTGAACCTCTGAACTGGAGTCCTACAGCACTGAGAGCTAACTCCTGCTTGGCTGGGGTGCCTGAGGCCACCCCACCTGCGTTGGTAGGGTATGATGTCTATCACACCCGCCCTGTGCTAGGATAGAATTCATAACTTTGCTTTAGACAGAGACGTGTCTCAAGGGTAATGCTGCCCATCATTTACGACTGACCCTCTTACCTCTGCAGGTGTAGATGGTGAGGAAGAGACCCCCTCCGATTCCCATACTGTGAGGATTCATGAGGCCCACACAGAGCAGAGCTGCAATTGCAGCATCCACTGCAGATCCTCCTTGCTGAAGGATATCCCTGCACAGGCCAAAGAGAACAAAATTATCGTCCAGCAACCGACAGCACAGCAGCCTCTTCTCCAGCACCTTCAGGACCTCCTTGTACATGGTAGATCGCAGGGCTGCTACAGACAAGTCAGGCTTTCGTACCAGATTTCGACTGGCTACGGAGCGTCTGCCATAGAGCGAGACAAGAGAGGTGTTCTCTGTCTAAGAGATACTTTAACGTGCTGCCCGTTTTGCGGCCGACAGCTCAGATAAGGTATGTTACACATGGCATCCCCTAGTGGCTGAACATTATAAGACCGGTTTAGTGTCCCATCACAGCCGCCACTCCCTCCTCCCGCTCATGGGCTCTCAAGGGGTTGCCTGCTTCAGCACAGAGGCAGGAGGGAAGCAGTATGCAGTCTCCTTTTCAGCATTTTATTCAAGATGACAAAGATGCACCCTGGTTCAGTTTCACAGAGAAGAAGCCTGCAGACGACTGAGCTCTCCCTTGGTAGCATCATCTACTCTTGAGCGTCCCCCATTTTACGGAGTAATTTTTAAAAAACAGCATCTCCTGCTGGTGTGGGCTGGACAGATCTGCATTAAGATCAGCTTGAAAACCCTGCTGAGGTTTTCCAGAGCTGCTTATGGCATTTAGATGTCCAGTTCCCATTTAAATTTAAAGTGGGAATTGGCCACTGAAATCCCCATGGAGACTGAAAAAATGGATTTTAAAAGTGGCTTGAAAAGTTTATTTCAGTCATTTGTGTGGTTCCCATCCCTGTGGACCCATTGTACATGGCTTAGATTGTCAGCAACCATGTTTCTCAGGCATGGGGAGAAAACCAAGCATTGCAAGACTCCTCAGTTTTGCTATCCTGACCTTAATGACAGATTACAGAGCAGCTCCTGAGTGAAAGCAAACAGAACAGTTTGGGTCCTTGACTTTGTTACAATAGCTAAGAGAATGTACGGACGTGAGTAAAGAGAGATACCTTCCAATTATTGAGCACTGCCCAGCATCCGTGGCTACAGCTGCTGTCTTGTAGAGATGTCCATCCTGCGCTGGGGGCTGTGGGGCTGAGCGCAGTCCAAAGAAAAACCCCAAGAAAAAGACCAGGCCCACCAGGAAGCCAGTCAGAATCCCAACCATCAAATAGCGCTTCATCTTTCTGTGGAGAGAGACACTGTGAGCAGGCAATCCCCACAGGGCCTACAGGTGATCGCTGAACATGGTACCAAGAGGGCTGCTTCCAGCAGCCTGTTTCAAATACACTGGAAATGAATGTCCACCTATCCAGTTTCACACTCTGGTTTCTCACCAGTTGTCTCCTCTCTCAACTCTCTATTGAAGCAGGGGAGGTTCGGGGAAGAGAAACTGAAGGAGACCAACGGCGCATTCCATTCAGAGAAATTAGAGACTCGGCCTACTCCATCTGGAAGGGAGGTCGATAGTGAGGAGCTTTTCAAAGGCACCCAGGGCAGATGGGCACCCAACTCTCATTGCCTTAGTTAAGACCTGGGTGCCTAATACCCCTTTTGACTTTCCCCCACGCCAAAAAGCATAACGAAGTCATTGGGCACGCCTGTTCTTGCAGTCCCGTGAGAGTAAGAGTCCCCGGTGTCAGCGGGACAGTGCTCAGATGCAATCGGTCTCAGTTAACTTTGAGGAGCCCTATCAAATGCTGTGCCAGACTCCAGCTCCATTGCATCCCTGAGTGCCCTTCATTCAACAGTTTGTAATTTGATCAACATTAAAAAAGCTCATCGCTGTCTGGCGTGGGCTGGTCTCCTGCAGCTTTCTGCTCATGAGAGCGCCTGGGGAATAATGGAAACAAGCATTCCCTCTCGCAACATCTGAGCCAAAATTTTGACTAGAGACCGAAGTTAGATTTACTGGATGGTAGTTACCAATGTTGCTCTTTTTTCCTTCTTTCCCCTCACAGAAAGTCTGTACATCTTACCCCCCCACACACCCGTTTTGAAACCAGGTCTCCACGGCTTTTCAAAAGTAATTGCCAGTAGCTCAGTAAATCAATTAGCTAATATCCCTGGCCCTACTGAGCTGCAGCAATTCCAAGTATTCCCTCCCCTAGATTTATTTTTCATTCACAGGTATATTATATTGATACCATCACTACTTCGTTGTGTCCCTCGAAGAGCCTTTGGGTTTTCATACTGAACATCGACTACAAGCAGCAGATCAGGGATTCTATTGTTTTAGAACGATTGCAGAATTCTCCCTCCTCGTCTGTTAACAGGCCTACTCCGTGCAATACTTTCTGCCCCCATTCCCTCGGCCCTGATCATTCTATTTATTATTAATATAGCATCACGATTGTTCCAGTTTATAAGCACAGAGCCCTTCAAACTCAGCTGCTTTTGCTAAGATTTTAAGCCAGCAAACAGTTTTGCAAGAGCTCCCCCATACTTCTTCAAAAGGAGCAGGCCAAGCTATAGTAGTTAACACAGTGAGCATCTAGGATAGATTACATTACATTGTAGCAAGTAAGTAGTTCCACATAGAGTAGAGGAGGCACGATCAGGAAAAGCCCCAGGTAAAGAACTTGATTTAAGCTGAAATAAATTATAAAATGTCTGGCAATGACTTCACAGGAGAAACGCTGTGTTTTCAAATTCTAGAATCAAAGCAATTCAAAGATACAATTACGCTTTAACTATCCCCAGCTATTGTCACTTGTGGAAGAGTTAAGGTACCCAAGGAATCAACAGCTGCCCTCCCTCTGTGCAAGGGCATGGGGTAGCCATAGACCTGCATTATATACATCTTCAATCATGACATTATGAGCACATTATCCCACTAGACTGTTCCAGAGGCAACATACCAATATAGGCACAACCCACTGGTACAACATGCAGAGTACTCAGGTGGTGTCTTTTATCCCATTCCTAGGTGCAACAGAAGCCATTTGCTTTCCCAGTAGTCAGGGCCTCATTTCCCCAGAAACAGCTGCACTGGAAGTAAGACAATAAATGTATCTTCTTTTAATTGCTTATGACCCCCCCCCCTCCCCAAACAGTACAAGTTAGTTACAGATGTAATACACCCAGCACACTTAGGGCAATAGCCACGCTACCCAGGTACCTTACCAAAGCAGCTGCTGTGCGCAGAGAGAAACCAGGCAGAGGCATAGTGTGACGAGCGGACAGGACTGACCCTCTCCAGTGATGTAACAGTCCCAAGGCAGGATGTGATTTCCAGCCAGGTCAGACTAGTTCTCGCTGCCCTGTGGCAGAGGCACATGCAGTACCAGAAAGCTGTGGGGGGAGCCAGTGCAGAGGTCACTGGAGGGAGCAGGCCAGCCAGGATGGAAGCAGAGTGGGTAGGTTGGCCCATCAGGGAGGAGATTAGCTGAACCCCCCCACACACATCACTCCAGTCGAACAGAGGTCAGTGCACCATCCTGGGCCTCTGTCTATTAGCAGCCATTGCATTGCTCCTCCCATCCAGGCATGGAAAGCTTTCTAAGTCTCGTAGCTCATTACAAAACTAATCTACTGCCTGTGCCGTTACGCATGTGAATCTTAATGACAGGCAGCTGATGGGGAAAGGGCGAAGCCTCTCCGTACAGGTTCCGAGCTTGCTTTACACTAGACCATTCTAAAATCAGTGGCATACTTGTCATACAGTTACTGTGCATGGAAACAGAGCAGCCATTATGTCTCCAACAATAGCTCCCTCAGCCTTGGATCTTAAAGACAGTTGTGTTTATTGGCAGCGAGTTTGGACTGGCTCTGTCCTCGGCGTGTTACAGAAAGTGCCGCAGGATCTGTCACCAGGCAGGAGGCATCTCTTTGCTGTGGCTCATCTGAAGGACGACCCCTCTACCTCTGCAGCACAGGGCATGATCACTAGTCCCAAGGCTGGAGCCTGAAGCCATAAGCTTCTGGATCACTGGAAGCAGTGCTCTGTGGCCAGACCGTCCTGGGTCTGGCAAGCTGCAGTGGAGCAAGCACGTGCCTGGGGCGGCACATGCTAAGGGGCGGCATTCTGTCCATTCTTGGGGCGGCACAGTCCGGGCGGCTTGCTTTTTTTTTTTTTTGGCCCTTCGGCAGTTCGGACGGCGGCAGTCCGAGCGTTTTTTGCTTTTTTTTGCTTGGGAAGGCAAAAATGGTAGAGCCGGCCCTATGCAGTGGGGCAGAGTGTCAGACGTACCTGACCTATCCAGCCAGGTTTTTGACAGACAGGTGACCCATTCTTACAGTGGGGGGGGGGAGGGGGAGGTTATCATAGGCCCTTTATTTTAAAAGGGGCCTCTTGTTTCTCACTGTTTATAATCAGTGCAAGTTACCCCAGTACCACAGGGATGGGCATCATTCCCGACCAGTAAGGGCCAGATTGGGCTCAGCTGCTGGGTGATGGCACACAGCGTACAAGCCCTCTGACCCCTTGAGCCCCATGCATGGGAGTCAAGCCCGGCCAGTCCCCCTGTAGATGACAGCCACCCCGAATCGGGTAAGGCTAAGACCAGGACATGACCTCCCACGTGCTAGCTCAGCACAGCTGGAAAGACCCAGGGAATGGTTGTGTCAGTGCCCCAGCCTGCAGACCTGCACTTGGAAGGGCCAACCAGGACATTGAATAGACATGGACCTACAGGCAGAAGAAAGAGAAGGCATCTCGACGAAACACAGCTGCGTGAGACGGACCACGTCAGGGAAGAGAGCGAGAGAAAAAGTTTGGTCCCTGTAGGAAGCTAGAGGACTGAGCTACAGGAAGAGCAGGCAATCCCGAGCAGAGTCGGGACTAGAACCAGAGCCAAGAACACACTCGGTCTTTACTGCCGGAGTTAAAGGAAAGCTACGAGGTGACCTAGCCTACTGTGGGCCCCGCCACTAGAGGGCAACATCCATCCTATACACAAGAGCCACTACGTTGCAGTTTTGAAGATAGGAAGGAAGCCTGTGAATGTTGCTGCATGAAGTTTAAGAAGTACTGGCCGATGTTATGACCAACAATTCAGTACTTACTTGATGCCTTTGGCTAGGTGGCATAGACAGGTGTGTTAAGTGGACAGCCTAGTTTTCCCCTGTTGAAGGTGGCTCTTTTTCCCAAGGATTTATTGGTGGGACTAGTCAGAACAATTACTGCGCGCTGCCATCTGAAGCAGCGAGTGCTGGAACTCTCTAGCAAGCTGTGTTCAGCCAGTGGTTTTAACCTGTGAAACCTCTCGCCAAATCCAGCTCTGGGGAAGCTTTGTTAGTATTTCAGTCAGACAGCGCTTCTCGGCAGCAGGAGACCGAGACGGAGGGGCTCTAAAGTAATTAAAGGCACTACAATTCCTTCTCAGACATTAGGGTTGTGACTTTGTCCAATGCTAGGCAGGAAATTCAAAGCCAAGTCTGACCTGTCTGAATTCATGCAGGGTAAGAACAGCAAGCAACGGAGTTATGGTTGGATGAGCAACTTTACCAGTGAGCTGTGTTAATTGGTGTCACAACTTTAACAGTCAAACATACAGAAGCTTCATTTCAAAACCCAGCACAACAGCCTAGTTACTGCCAGGCAGAGGGATTCAAGTTCAGCCTGCTGTGCCGGACCAAGCAGGGGCTGGGAGTGGGTCTCATGGTGCTCTCTTCTGGCCACGTGAAGGAACAGCAATGAGTGGCTCTGACGGGAGGCAAAGCCAGCCCCCTCTGTGCCAGAAGGCAGGTTGCATTGCCCTGAGATAGGGTGACCAGATGAGGAGAAGAAAATATCGGGACACAAGGAGGGGGAGGGGGGAGGAGGATCTGAGCAACAACAAAAAAGCTGTGCGAGTCCTGCCCCGGCTCCAGCTGAGCAAAAAAAAGAAAAAAAAAAAGCCCCGAGCGAGTCCTGCAGATATCAGGACAAAATACGTCCCGACCTAAGATCGGTCGGGACGCGCGACAGAGACCGAAATATCGGGACAGAGACCGAAATATCGGGACGGTCCCGATAAAATTGGGACGTCTGGTCACCCTACCCTGAGAACTGGAGCAGGACGAGGAGAACAGAAGGCGGGACATTAAGAGGGTTCTGGAGGACCACCCAGAAGAGTTGAAAGAGTCACTCATACACACACCGCTGCTCCAGAGAGCTAAGCATGTCAGAACTTGGTATTTCCCCCTGGAGGCCAGAATTTCCAAATGCACATAGTTTAAGGTCTCGGGTCACTGTGGCCCAAGAGACAAGGCATTCCAGATTAGGAACCAGGGGTAATCAATTATTTTTTGTCAATGTCCAAATTTCTTGGTCAAGGTATTGTCAAGGTCCAGACTCCAGAGAAAAATACTACAAAACCAATAACAATACTGGTAATAATAAGTCAATAAAAAGATGTCGTGGTCTGTCCAAAAGCATCTGGCGGTCCGGATTTGACCCATGGTCCGCCTATTAACTACCCCTGCAAGTCTAAGCTGTCAGAAAGGTGGGGGTATCAGAGCTTAGATGGGCGTTTCACTCATCGCAGCTACCAGTGCTTTCTAGCACAGTGCAGAGCAGCAGCAGCCAACCTTTGTCCATTAGCCAAAAACTGGCAGGCAGAAAGATATCTAGATTCTCTCCTCCAAAGACACCAGTGCTGCTCACAGGAAGAGGGTGCAGCCAGATCCCATCACTCTCCAAAGCAGCACGCTGCCTTTAGCCTACCAGTTAGAGTAGGATCCCTTGTTACCCGGCGACCATTCCCTCAGTCGTGGTTGTCATACATCTCTGTACCTACGTTACAGCATTTGCCAATAAGCTGCCAGGGTACCAGATTATATTCATGACTGGCGTATGAATTCTTTTCATTCTCCCTCTAAAGGCAGGTTTGCAGTAGTTATTTAGCCATTACGCTAAATAAACCATTTCCTCACTCACATGTCAGCCAGCGAACTCACTTTACCTCTATGTAACAGAGAAAGCAAATGATTCCCTCAGCCTTGGAAACCTTGATCATCACTAGGGTGTTGTATTCAAGCCTAGTTAGCCATTGTTTATATCCTTAGATGCTGTGGTCTGATTATGCATTCACCCAAACCCTCTTCCAACTGTTAGTAGGGTCAGGGCCAGCAGAGACACTCTGTGTGCAATAACATCCCAACTCATCACGTCTGTATAGCCCATTAAACTGTGGTTATTCGCTCCACGGGACACCTTCTAGCACTGGGAAAAAGAAAACGAAGAACACCGCAGGAAAGACAGAGAATATATTGACCATGTCCACGGCAAGTTCAGATGACACTGATTTCAGGTGTCAGTTCCACTTCCTTTGTGCAGAAAACATACAAGATTTTTGTTTCTTTTGAACCCTAAACAATAATCAGTCTGTTTAGTCTCTATTCACACACACCTGTTTCTAGTGGTTTTGCTAAGATTTATTCTAGCAAAACCTCTACTAACTCACTATGGTCTTCGTCCCTCTCTAGTGCTAGATCATGCTTAGTGGTTTATGAGCCTGACAGATTTGGTTGGTCTTTTAGCTCAAGCAGTAGAGGCTTATGCTTTTAGCTCTGCAGTTCCCAAGATTAGTCCCTACAGACAACTTCTCCAGGGGTGTTATTACACAAGCTACACAATCCTTAGTAGATGTAACTGTGGGGATCCTTTAACACTGTAATTTGATAGAGTTACTTAAGAACTCCTAGGTTGTGAACACATTACACAGGGTTGTTTCATGTACCATTGAAAAGAACTGGTGAGCGTATACGTACACATCATTGCCCTTCAATGAAACCAAAATAGCTCAGCTGTAGGTCATAGGCCCAATATTGCTAGCAGATAATGGAAATTCCCTTCAGCACAATTGGTACCTTGTGCCTTCGAAACAGGAAATTTGCTCTCTACTGCTGCTGCAGCCATCAAGTCCAAAGTGGCCATGGATTTGTTACCAGGTATCCCAGACTTGAAATATTTAAGAATCATCTCATAAATCAAAAGACACAGATACTCTTTTCCAGTTATAGTCAAGCAGTCCAGTGGATCTAAATTGGGAAGCTTTTGGTTTACCAGCCAGCCTTTCCTAAACACACAGCAGAGATAAATGTGACCTCACTATTTATTACAAGTCTCTTTCTATAGCACTTCTTGGTCTTCAGGGTAGTTCTTATCGCCCTCACCCATTTCAATTCATCCAGCATGCTAGCGCCCCAGGTCTCTCCCATATCTTACCAAGCCCTTAGCAGCAGAAGCTAAATTCCCTTCTTCCCTCCGAGAGGCTGGCACAGGGTGAAGTGCCAGGTAATTGTAAAGTTAAAGTCATCAAAAAACCCAAATCAAAATTGAAAGCTGAGAAAAAGTCTATTAGATGGACTTACTAACTAATTGATTCTCGTACGACTAGCTCAGCGAAAACAAAACACAAACAGATGGAAGTATTGATAATCATTACTTACGAGATTATTCCAGGGAGCTGATCCTATGTTCTGTCAACAAGAGTTCTTTTCCCAGAATTTAGCAGATGCGAACCAAAATTAACAAAAGAAACTTGATTTTGAAAAAAATATTGAAGAAAATAAAACAAAACCAGCCTCCAGAAGAGAGCATGTAAATCAGTTACAGTATAAACAGGTATTAATGCTTAAAGAGCAACATCTTAATCAAGTGGGAAATTCTAGAATGTAAGGAAATTAAAAAAGATAATTTGATTAGCTATGTCTGAAGGACTAATATGATGGGAGTATAAAGTTCAACAAGTAGTGACAAACACAATGGTATTCAATTGTTTACTTGGAATGCTATTGCTTCAAAAGAGTATTTCTATACAGTCAGGCACTGTTAACATAATTCAATGTCCATAATTAAAGGACTATTGCCCTATATACAGATATAAATTAAAGTAAACTATGTAACAAAACAATACTAGACTTCAATTTATCATCAAAAATATCTAGGCTTGGCTGAATCTGATTTTTTAAAATAATTTCAGTGGATAATATTGATATTTATTTTAAGCTCTCTTATTTGTATCTATTTAAATTTTCACAGATGCAGGAAATTATGGAAGGGCAGACAATAGGGGGGCCGAATTATTTAATGACAGATGTTGAGATTAAAAAAATTTAAAGCTTTATAATAATTAAAACACAAATTGTCAACTTCACACGTCAAAATATACAAAGTAAATATCCTTAAATCAAATTCTAATAAGTTCTCAAGCAGCATTTTTCTTACTTTGCCTCGCTGTAAGTTTAAAGTATCATAGATGGAAATGTTTTTTCCATCACTTTGTGTGTCTGATGAAATCAACATTTACAGATAAAAATCTAATCCGTCTAAGCCTAAAAATATAAACGACAGGTGAAAAAAAATCAAGATACAAGCTAATAAGATAGACAAGATACTGTTGAGCAGTGTCAACTGAAAGGCTAGTAAAGCAAACTAGCAATTCCTTTTTAATCCTGGTTTAAGAAAGTGGTAGTTCTAGGACTCAGCACAGGATTCAAAGAGAAAAATTTCAAGGTCATTTGACATTACTACTTAAGGTCATGCAGCGTTCATACACACACCTAGCTGAAGATTGTTATAACAATACAGAGGGATGGTGTAGCTCTAGTTGTGTGTGTAGTTAATATGTGTTTAAAATGGTGAGAGATAATGAAGCAGTTCAGTCAAGCAGTGTGTAAGGGGAAAGCTGAACTCAGGAAAAGTGAACAGTGTCTGGAAAAGCTGGAGTTGGATGCAGTGGGGTGATTATGCCATCCAAGTCAATTTGCACAGAGAAGAGAGGATCTCTCTTAAAGACAAAGCACATAACAAAAGTTAGCAAAGTGGATACACCGAAAAGAAGAGTATTCAAGACAGACAAAGGTAAACCAAACACAGTTTGAGTTACACACACAAAAGTGGAAATGAAGAGAGGGTTTGAACGTACAAGGCATTCACCTACACAGAATAACTTCTGTAGTTAGTAATATACAACACAGTCTGAATCAATGTAGAAGAGTGTTTTAGCATTTGTAGCATGCACATATGAAGATTGAAGCAAGGTTAGGAGTGAAGGTATACAAAAGGAGCACCGTAACATTTTAGGAGGGGTCAGTGTGAACTAGATAGACAAGATAGCAGAACAGAGTGATTTTTTTTAATGCTAGAAAGTTATCATTAGTACTTACATCTATGGAAAGTCTTAGCAGGAGAAGAGGTAACTATCAAATGACACACAATCATTCATGTGTGTATATACACACAGCAAAACAATTATAAGCCCAGTGTTAGTTCTTTTAAGCAGTAAAGCAGATAACTTTAGTAATCTGGTGATGGTTAAAAAGCCTTATCATACAAAAATGCTGCATCTCCTTAAGGTTACAGTGCTCTATTTGGAAACAGGCAGTTAAATCAGGCACCAAAAGGTATTTATTCTCATTCAAGGTGTCTGATTTAAATCCTATAACGCAGTCTCCTTTTGAGATATTTTGCAATATCAAATGCAAAATCAAAATCTAATTCAAAGCAATATCTTTTTTGTTCCTAGTGTGGCCTTTTCTTCTACTATTTGAAGCCATGATCTCAGTATTATCTCTGAAAGTTGTAAAGTTGTATATGCCCAAATTTAAGTCCTATCAGCACAGGAATCTGGATTTATGGAACAAAGATCTGAATTTCAATTCATTTAATTACCTAAGAAAGCAAAATGTTTGCTCTCCAAGGCCGAGTTCTGCGTTACCTTTGAAGTGCAGAATTTCCCTATGGAATATTTTAGCAATAAGTATCGATTTCCCAGTCCCTCCACCCTTTAAGCAGATTAGGATAGTCTCAGCCTTAACTCAGCTGTCTTTGGAGTTTTCTCTAGTAGTGGTGGGATCTTCTGGGTGTCTCTGATCTTCAGGAAAGCTTCCTCTTTCCCAAGCTGGGCTTATAGTTGGAATTTTGGGCCCAGAACCCAAACCCAAAGGTTTCTGTCTATGAAGGACTCATTTAAAGAAACTCAAATGACTGATCATTCCTTGCTTGAAGTGGGTAGCCACTCTCTCTAGGTCAGATCAAGACAACTCTGCACTCAGGATCTGTTGATCTTCAAATGAGGCTGCTTCTACTCACCTGGTGGTATTGCAACTTTTATGCAACCTTCTTCCATTCAGATGGACTGATGAGTTGAACCATCCCCCAGAAAGATCATTGTCATCATTTTGTGCCTTTTCATTGGTCATCCCCAAAATTTGATGTTGTCCCATCTTCAGCTTACAGGTGAATCCATCATTTTGGCAGGTCAGGTGTCATTGCACTCTTTTACCCATCCAATAGGTGGCATCCACGATTCAGAAAAGTTAGTTTTCCCATGTAGTTGCAATTCTTTCCTGGAAATTTTTAATTTTTACTTGGCATTATAAGTGAATAATACTAATAAAATTATCTCCGAAGTTTTTAGTTTGGTTCTCTGCTAATTGTTCGTGAAACAATGAACAGTCTCATTCTGTTGTAAATTTGGGGATTATTCTGTTTCCAAAACCAAATGACATTTTTCAATGTTGATTCAAAACTAATTTTGATTTTGATTTTACCCAATTGGAAAGTCAAAAGCCTTCATCAAAACAACATATTTGGAAAATTTTGATGAAGCCAGATGTTCAAAAGCTTTCCCCTCCATTGCGTCAGAAGATTTTGACCAGCTCTGTGCTTAGTTAAATGAGAGGACTGGCCTTCGGGTCAGTCTCTGTATCCAATATGGCAGATCGTGTACTTACCAGCATTCAAGGGAGGGCAAATCTGCTGTTTCCTTGTCCATAAGCAATCCCACAGACAGAGCTTTGCCACCTGTAGGTCCCAGGTGATCATCTGCTACAGAACCTCTCTAATTCCCCCTTCGCTCTCACAAGTGTTTGTAAATCTTTATCAGCTCCTGTCCTTTCATGCAATTTCCCAAGCAGCAGTAATTGCTCTTCCAAGTGCCAAAGTATCTTCTTAGCACTAGCAATAATTACTGTTAATTATATTTCTCTTGAAAAGCACTCTGAGGAATTCCTCAGTATGGTATTTGATGTTTGCACTCCCTTGACCATTGAAGTTGAGTTCCCTCCATCTAATTACTTTTCAATTAACAGCCTCAGAAGAGGACATTAGTTATTCATTGACTGAAAAATCAAGAACTCACCCCTTTTAATCTTTATTTAGTGCTCATGAAAAGTACCATACTGAGCCCTGAAGGCTGAAGTCCTTATTTATAAATGGAACCAAGAGATAAACAGTAGCCTTCCCATACAACATCAATATGTCTGACTTCTGATTAAGAGGGACCTCTCCTATGGAGGAAAGCATTCAGAGTCTTCTTAGGTACATATATGGCCCTCATTACCATGGTATCTGAACCACTCAAGTCTTTAGTGCCTTTATTCTCACAGCCCTGCAAGGTAGGGAAGTATTGTTATCATAAAAAAAAAAAAAACCAGACTGGGAATTGAGGCAGAGAGAGGCTAAGTGACTTGCCCATAGTCACACCGTGACAGAACAGGGACTTGAACCAGCTGTCCCAAGCAGGGGCGGCTCCAGGCACCAGCGCAGCAAGCACAAGCCTGGGGCGGCAAGCCGTGGAGGGCGGCCTGCTGGTCGCTGTGAGGGCGGCAGGCAGGCAGCTTTCAGCGGCATGCCTGCAGGAGGTCCGCCGGTCCCGCTGCTTTGGCGGCAATTCGGCGACGGGTATGCCGAATCCGCGTGACCAGCGGACCGCCTGCAGGTGCGCCGCCGAAAGCCGCCTGCCTGCTGTGCTTGGGGAGGCAAAAAACATAGAGCCGCCCCTGGTCCCAAGTCATAGTGCCCTAACCCCTGGACCTTCCTTCCTCTGGGAACATGAGCACTTCACTTCTTTGCCTCCTTGCTCAGCCTTCCAGGTAGGGTGACCAGCTGTCCTGATTTTATAGGGACAGTCCCTATTTTTGGGTCTTTTTCTTATATGGGATCCTATTACCCGCCACCCCCTGTCCCAATTTTTCACACTTGCTGTCTGGTCACCCTACTTCCAGGAGGGCCAGTTAATGCCATCAGATGTTAACTTTTGACCTTTAGCAACAGACATGATTTTAACCAGCCATCTACCTAATCATTAAAGACTCCAGAAATCTCATTATCAATCCCTCAGCCAGCCAGCCCTCTTCCTACCTATGACCCAAGTTTTCCTGCCTCAGGGCATGAGCCACTATAAAAAATGTGCTGGCTGTATACATTGAAACACTAAAATAGTTTGACTTAATTACAACAATAAAAAAGTAATTCCCGATAAGGTTCTATGTTTCCTAAAATAAAGGTGTTATTCCTTTCCTGAGCGAAACCACCACCAAAGGTAGAAAAAAAACCACCCTGAAGTTCTACTAAACATTTATATTAGCTTATTAATATTGAAATATGATGATCTATTTTTTTAGCCTTGGAGATGCACAGAAGTCCCCTGTAAGGTATGTAAACCCTTTCGAAGACCTTAAGCTACATAGGATAGGATTGTAATTTCCGATATACGCCTCACGCTCTATAGTGCATCAGAAGTGCGAAAGCTTCCCATTTGTTACCCATAGACTCATAGACTTTAAGGTCAGAAGGGACCATTATGATCATCTAGTCTGACCTCCCGCATGATGCAGGCCACAAAAGCCAACCCACCCACTCCTGGAATAATTCTTATCCTTATTGATTCTCATACAAGAATAATTTCAGGGGTGGAGGCGGGTTGCAAGAGATCCACAGAGCAGGCTGAGGCAACGGAAACTTTTGGAAGGTAGGTAATGGAGACCCACCTTTTGACCCATAAGAAACTAACATGTTGCAGGTTGAGAGGGATGAGAGGTAGTGGGTGAGAGCACTGATAACCATCAGTATCCAGACTGGTGCCCGTGGTCATTAGATTCCAAGGCCAGAAAGGACCATTGTGATCATCTAGTCTGAGCTCCTATATTACACAGCCCAGAGAACTTCCCCACAATAATTCCTCGAGCAGATCTTTTAGAAAAACATCCAATCTTGATTTAAAGATCGTCAGTGATGACACAACCCTTGATAAATTTTTCCATTGGTTAGTTACACTGTTAAAAATGTACACCTTATTTCCAGTGTGCATTTGTCTGGCTTCAACTTCCAGCCATTGGGTTGTGTTATACCTTTTTCTGCTAGATTGAAGAGCCCATTATTAAATATTTGTTCCCCATGTAGGTACTTATAGACTGTAATCAAGTCACCCCCTAACCTTCGCATTGAGAAGACAGACTCAAGGAGCTCAATCTATCACTACAAGACATGTTTTCTAATCCTTTAATCATTCTTGTGGCTCTTCTCTGAACCCTCTCCAATTTATCAACACCCTTTCCTGGACTGTGGGCACAAGAACTGGACACAGTATTGCCAGTAGCAACCACAACAGTACCAAATTCAGAGGTAAAATAACCTCTCTACTCCTACTTGAGATTTTTTTGTTTATGCATCCAAGGACTGCATTAGCCCTTTTGGCCACAGAGTCACTTTGGAAGCTCATGTTCAGCTGATTATCCATCATGATCACCAGATCTTTTTCAGAGTCACAGCTTCTCAGGATAGAGTTCCCCATCCTATAAGTAGGGGCTACATTCTTCGTTCCTAGAGGTATAGGTTTACATTTTGCCATATTAAAAGGCCTATTGTTTGCTTGCACCCAGTGTACCAAGTGATCCAGACTGCTCTGTATCAGTAACTTATCCTTTTCATTATTTACCACTCCCCCAATTTGCATGTCATCTGCAAACTTTATCGGTGTTCGTTTTGTGTGTTTTCTCCCAGGTCATTAACAAAACTGTTACATAGCATAGGGCCAGCAACCAATCCCTGAAGGATCCCACTAGCAACACACCCATTCAATGATTCCCCATTTAATTCCATTTTGAGACTTATCAGTTAGCCAGTTTTGAATCCATTTAATGTGTGCCACGTTAATTTACATCTTTCTAGTTTTTTTAAATCAAAATGTTGTGCAGTACCAAGTCAAACATCCTACAGACGTCTAAGTATATTACAACAACACTATTACCTGTATCAACCAAACTCAGTCCAGGTGTACTGGCTGTTTAAAGTCTACATGATAGACAAGCTGGTCATAACTACAGAGGCAAGGTTGTTCCAGCCTTAAATTTGCAGAAGAAACAGCACTAAGACAATTTAAGCTCTACCCCGAATGTCTGTTAGTCCTTTATATGCCTTTATATTAAACATGGAGGATACTTGCTGGGTGGAGAATTTACACTGTGATTTGTTGTACAGAGTTCCTTTTCTATATGTTAGCTCATATGCGCATACCTCTGATATAATGAATCTCAGCTTTGGAACAAAACTAACACCGGGTGTTTTAATCCAGAGACATAGTCCATACACTCGCTTCAGCTCAGTGATGTGTCTAATTGAGGGGTCATGGAATTATTTTGCTCGGGGGGAAGATTTGCTGTCTGTAGCATATTTCTACAGTCCCAAGTTGTTATAGGAGCACAGTCAGAGTTATGTATGGTTGTTTAAAAGGCCAGATTTTGTAACACTTCTGCATTGACATTAAGGTTTGGATGTTTTCATGTAGATCTGGAACAGTTGTGTTGTTTCTACAACAGGCTGATTTAGTCTGTGGTTATTGCTAGCGTGTTGTCACAGAGGCAGAATGAAGTTGTTTGGATTCTGGTCAGTGATAATTGCTCTGTTTACTGGCCTGTGCATATGCCCATAAGGAGTTAAAGTTACATAACTCAATCTCAACCCAACCTTCTGAGATTTTTAAGTGATGCATGGAGTGGTTGTTTTGAACCACACATAGCAACCTTTAGGTAACTAAATATTTTCGTGTGGGTAAAGAAATAGGGTTGATTGACACTGAATAAGACATTAGCTAATCTTAAAATCCACAAAAATCAACACCAAATCATCATTGTTTTCCTGGTCATCATCAACTAGCAAAGAAAATACCCTCCAGAAAATACCCTCCTTCCTCCACCATAAACTTTAATATGAAATTAAACTGTCCGGCTTTGCCATCTCTCTAAATCCAAGATCTCCAGGTTACATTGAAACGGGATGTGCAAATTGGTCCCCTCTAGTTTCCCTTTCTCCCAAAGGAAAATATTTGTCAGCACATTAGGGATGTTTTCTTTCCATTGTCCTTAGGAGACAATTTGCTGAGATTGAAATACCTCAAGCACCTTGGAGATCATTTCTGGAGTGATGTTTTTAAATTGTTTCCCTATTCACTTGCAAGGTTCTCATCCCTGCAGTTTTTCATAGCTGCTTTTCACCAATCTCTAATCAATCCTAGGTGACTGATCTCACCACAGAAATGCCAAGAGGCACCATCTGGGATCCCTGACGAGAATCAGCACGTTAAACAGAACTTCTGGTCTCAGCAAAGAAGGGGAGATAGGAACAGAGCATTCACATCAAAGTCTCTGCCCTCCAGTTGCTGAATCATTACCACCTTCTGCCCCAATGGTCAGCTGTCAGATATTTTTGCTTAATAAACAGTACTTCATTCTTTCATAAGGCACCTTTCCCCTCTGACATCATAACCCGGACAACATCGTAATCGGCTCTTATTCAATTTCAAAATAAGGGACCTTTGACCTGAACGTAAAGATGAGAGATCATCTTAAAAGAAAGAGCAAAACCATACGTACGTTAAAATGCTGGGTGTGGCCTTGACAAAACGTCTGAGCATCTTTATTTGAAAGACGCGCCTTCAGAGAAACAAGACTCGGACACAAGCAAGGCACCATCCGTCTCTGTTCTATGTGGTGTGAGCCCATGCAGCATGCTAAATTAGAGACCATTGCCGTGGCTAATATTGGTGGACACAAGCCAGACATCAGAAAAGTGTTCTACTGGAGCTTATAGAGGTTTCCTTTCTCCAGAGTCAAGAATGAGGTTATTTGGGGAGGCTCCACTTTGTACAGGGGCAAAGCTTAGTCTTAGTCTTATCAGAGCACACTGTCCGAGCAGCAGGTCTCTACTCGGGCTCGGTTTAGGCTGAGGTCAGACAAATGGCTGCCTCAGTCTGTCTAGATTGTCTGAGTGGCTCTAAAGCCTTTTCATCTTAGGGCACTTAGAAGACTTACACACCTCCCTCCTGAAGCCCCCAGGTCCGATTGAATATCCTCCTAGCAGCCACCCTAATAGTTTGCTACATGAGAAGCATAACATGAAGGTTACAACAGGTAAACAACAGGCATTCAAGAGCAACTCCACTCAAACCAGTAGCGTTTCACCCATGCAAGCAACATCAGAATCAGGCCCATAGGCTGTGTGTGCTGGGGGAAGGAAGCAGAAAGCCTGTGTTCAGAAAGCCTAATGATTTGTTGCATTGCATAAACATCTGCCTGCCACTCACTGATCCCGGTCTCAGAGAGCTAACCTGCTGCTGGAGCCCCCAAGGCTCTCCCTAGAGAGCTGGAAAGAGATTTTTAAATCCAAACCCAAACCATGTTGGATTTGACAAGAAAGAGATGAATGCAGCAGAGGGGCCACTATTCAGACAGAGTTCTTCGAATTGTCATAGCCAAAGACGACAGCTCCTCTTATCTCCCCTATTATGAAACGGGCTGCCCTTCTCTTTCCTGTATCAGGGCCATAAAAGGACTGTGTTTGCTAACCTGGGCCAGGCTTTGAGCCGCAGCGCACAGAAGCAGGCAGCTTTGCTGACAGAGCGATGGAAAGCAGGCAGTCAGCAGCTTGGAACCTGCGGGGAGAAGACATTTTAGAAAGATAAAAAGGTTCTCTGGCCTGGGAGAGGGCAAAGCAAATTGAGGCCAAGGGCTTCAGAGGAACAACCCACTGGCCCTAGAGCCACAGCTCAGTAAACAAAGAGCATCTCAGCGCCAGAGTCGCTCCCTCATTCCAGCAGTAATCCAGCCCTCAATAGAGAGTAGCTCACTCCATGTGCTTTCATTTATAAGCCCTGGATTTCCTCTCTAATGGGGCAATTAACCCAAGGTGAGCCCAGCCCCCAGGACTAGGCTCCACGCAATAAAGACAGGCAGGTGATGAAAGAGTATCTGCTAAAGGAGAGATTTTAACCCTTTTCCTGCCAGCCACAAGGCGTGGCTGATACTGTTCCACAGCCCATTGTTGATTAGATTTAACCCCATCCCTGAGACTGCTCCAACACCTCCTTCCCAGAAGCAAGTGCCGGTGTCCCTTGAGCTCACATCCTCTGTGTTTCCATCACTTTCCCTGACAGTTTATAGTTATTACTCTTCAGGTGTCTGGGTTCATTATTTACTCCTGATTTTTAGGCCACACGCTGCACGTTCTGAAACGCTGCATGCTGGACAATTTCATCAAGCTGCTTCATTAACCCCTTCTTTGTTATTTTGAACCCTCTTGTCAGGTCACCTCCTGGACTCTGCTTTCTCCGTGCCTGTGAACCTGCCTCTGCTAGCCACAGTCAGCCTTAGCCTGGGCCATATGTGGAGCCCCACAGAGCTCGCCTCACGCTTACAGTTCTTTAAGAAACCCAGGCGAGGGAGAGGGTTTTTCTAAGAAAGCAAAAAGACAGGCAGACGCGAGAGAATAAATACATGAGGGGGAGAAAGCAAACAAACGCTAGCCAGAAAAGAAAAGTAGAAACAAAGTGAGACAGCGAATGAAAGAGGTGGGTGGGAGGAGCAGTAGCGGCGCCAGCTTTGACGGCGCCCTAGGCGGCGGAAGGTCCCGCCCCCGAAATCCCGCCCCCAACAGTGGCGGCGGAAGGTCCCGCCCCCAAATTTCTATGGGCGGCCGCGGCACCGGCGCCCCCAAAATAGCAGTGCCCTAGGCGACCGCCTAGGTCGCCTAATGGGTTGCGCCATCCCTGGGGAGGAGAGAAAGAAGAAAAGCATGGGAAGACGGAAGACAAAGCAAGAAATGATGCCCAGCCCTTAGGCTAGTTGTTCCTGGGTCATTTAGTCCTGCTGCGAAGGAAAGATTTGATGGCCTTTCCTCAGCAGACACACCCACCGCCAGCCCCGCAAGCTGCAGGGAAAGTAGAAGGCAGAATGCTGTTGCTTTTGGGATTTGAGTCTTTCTTTTGTTCTCTTGGGCTTGATGGTTTGTTTTTTAAAACATTGTGCCACAGCAGCAAGTGATTTATTTGCTGGCCTGTCCAGCCCTGATTCAGGGAAGAGAGACAGATTTCCGAATAATTAACGGGATTGAGGGACAGATCCAATGGAAAGGCTCCCACTGGCCCCAGCGGAAAAGTGCTGAGGCCCAGGTCTTCAAAGGTTTTTAGGCTCCTCCTAACTGCCACTGATTTCAATGGATGTTAGGAGCCTAAATACCTTTGTGGATCTGGGCCTTAGCTACCTGCTTAAATCCGTCCCCCCATTCACTGAAGTCAATGGGACCTACGCAGGTGCTTAAGGTACTTTCCCAAACAAGGGACGTAAAGAGGGGAAAATGGGAATGTGGGTGTGGCTGGTGTCAGTAACCATAGGGGGAAAGAGGCCCTGCTGCAGTCCCTCTAGCCCCCACTAGCAGGCTGCCAGTCAGGCGCCCAATTGAAAGGCCTAGCCAAAGATACCCTCCTTTCCTGGCATCTGTGTCTATTCCAGTGCTGGCACTCTGGGGACGTGTATTCAATTAATAGCACGTGTAATAGAGAGTGGGGTTAAAGGAGTGCTGCTCTCATGGTTACTAGGAAGACTTTTATGATTAGCTCTGGTTTGTTTTGTCTGTCCACTCCTAGGAGGTTTGAACGTGCCCCTGTGACTATTGTTTAGCATGTGCTAGGCCCTGTACAGCCATTGCACAAAGACAGTCTCTGTCTGAGAGAGCTCACACGTGACACATCGGGTAGGATGCCTAGGGGTGGGTTATGATAAGGGGATTTTGTGAATAGCTTTTCCAGTAGAATGGTCAAAGGGATTGTCAGGTGCAGCAGGCAGAATGGAATCTGCCGAGCGGGACGTGGCTGAGATACCCTCGGGGTGAGATGGGGCCGGCCCCTCAGCCTTTCCGAGGGCATGCGTGGGGGTGCGTGTTGTGGCGGGATCAGTGAGAGGCTTTTCTGGATCCACCTTGTTCTTGCAGTTGGTAAATTGCTTCCTGGATGCTTTGTCAGCCAAGTGCCCCTCTGCAGGCCTGTCCCCAGGCAGTGCTTGCTCAGCCATGCACGTCTGCATCTGCCCGTAAGAGTTTTGATTTTTGATCCAAGAATCAGGTTTGGCCAGCTCTGCTCCACTGGGCAGCTCGCTTCAGCCTCACTGGGCATTTTCCTCTCACTCCCCCAGTCAGATTAGTGCTGCTGCCTCCGGCTGTGCCCTTTGCTTTTGTCATTCCGCCCCCCTCACTCCCCACACCAACACGCACGCTCTGCGCTGAGGTTCTCTGGGCCAACATGTGCCTCTCCCCCTGGCTTTTCTCTCCCTGCCCCATACAGGAGCCCTGCTCTCTTCTTACCTTCCCCCCGCCCTCACCTGAACAGAAGAAGGCTTCTTACATCTCCCTAGGCCTCCTCTCTCCTCCTGACAAGCACTGGAAGGTCCCCCTCCTCATCCTGATAGCCCCTCTTCCCTGCTGAGGGTCTCCTACCCACTGCCCCGCCCAGTCCTGCCCACCTTTGCTCTTGCTACCGTTTTTAGTGCCCATTCCTTCCCAGCGCTTGGCGTCCCATCCTCCCGCAGCTGGTTCCTGGGCCAAGGGTTGGGAATGAGCAGGAGGTGAGGTGGTCACATGGGAGCACAGAGCGAGGGGAGGCCGGTAAGGCCACCCAATAGCTCCCAGCTGCCCAGTCTCCGGACTCTCCCGTATAGCACCTCCCCCGCCGCGGCTCCTCAAGCCCCAAATAATGCGCTATTGGCCAGGTATCAGCCACCTGGGAGTTAGCCCAGTTGGTTTCCTGTGGCCTAAAGGAGACTCATGCTAGCGATGGGGCTTTCACAGACTAAGAATCTCTCTCGGCTTCAGGACACCAGGGAATTCTCCCCCCACCCCACCCAGCCCAGCAAATTCTCTCCTGTGATTTTGGCAGGTCTTCATCTCAGTCACGTTGCCCAGCTGGCATTTCTTTCTCCAGCCTCCCGTATACCCCACGCTCTGTACAGAACCCAAGTCAAAGGGCGTGACTCAAGCTTGTGAGACAAACCTGGCACTGCTACAGGGCCTTTCATCTACACATTAAATTAATGAAGCCTCACGACTCCACCATGAGCTAGGCAGGAATTACTATTATTAACAACGGATGGATGGGTAAACTGAGTCACACGGCGGTTGAATGGCTCACCCAACCAGTCAATAGCAAAGCTGAGAAATGACCACAGGACATGTGACACCCAGTCCCTAGCTCTAACCACACTCTCTGCAAAGAGACACAATCCCTCTCTGCAAATCCTGATCCGCAGGTAGATAGGACCCAGTTGTTTAGAAAGCAAAGCCACCGTAACAAACCATTATGAAACCAGTCAGAGAAGGCAAGGAGCAAGACCAGGACACAACCCAACCAAAAGTAAGAGTTCAGAGGGGGAAATAGACCCATGGGGTTGCTTACCCTCGGGAAAGCTGGGATGTTAGCTGGGAGCTGTTCGCCTTCTGCCAGTGACACTAAGGACGGCTCTTTCGTCCCACTCGCCTTGTCCCCGCTTGCAAAGGGATTTCAGAAGTAAGAACTTCCAGGCAGTGGTTAGTGGCTGTTAAACTTTATAAATGGGAGTGGTCAGAAGCAGAGCAGACACTGCAGAGCCTGATGTAAGGAACGTGCAGCTCTTTGAACACCAGCGGTGGTGTTGCATGGAGCAGTTAGACTTTTTGCAGGCTGTATTTTCTCACGGCAGGGAAAGTGGCAGATAGCACAGAGAAGGGGAACTGGGTGGTTCCTTGGCATCCTGTTGGCTCAGGGCTGAAGCCGCGCTGGACGCGCTGTTTGTGTTTGCGATGCTCTGGCCAACATGCTGACAATGGTTAGCTCTGCCCCACACACCCCCACAGCGGGGCAGTGCTCGCTGAGCGGGGCATAGAGAGCCATTGCTCACCGCTCATCACAGACCAGCTCTCCCACCAGCCATGGGGAAAGTTCGGCCATGGAACCTGAAGCCCTGGGGGCAGACTGACAGCCTAGGGCAGCCACAGCAGAGGGCAGGCCCAGGCTTGCTCCGAATTCCCTGGGCTGTGAGGGGCAGTGTACCTGACTCCTGAGGGAGGCCGGCTCCTGGCATTGCCTGAGCGTCCATGTGGTGCCTTGGACGATGCTTGGAGCCGCTCCAGAAAGAGACATGTCCAGCCCGTCTCAGCCAGAGGTGTGTTGTTGCCCGTGGACAGTGGGGTGGTTCCCCCAAGGAACCACCCCACGCCCCGATTATAACCAATTCATTTTCAGTTTCCTTCTCTATGGCTTTGTTCTGCCCCTTACTGGAGGCTTTGTCTTCGATTTTGAAGGCTAGTGCCACACATACTGCATGGACTTTAGCGGGTTCAGACATAGGTGCTAGAACTAGGGATGCTGGGGGTGCTACTGAACCCCCCTGGCTTGAAGTGGTTTCCATTATATCCAGGGTTTAGAGTTTGATTCAATGGCTCTCAGCACCCCCACTACACAAATTGTTCCAGCCCCCCCGGGTTCAGAGCCCTGTTACTCTTGATGCTTTTTGTTGCTGAGAAACGACTAACCTAATGGGGGATACTCCCAGGAAAAAAATACGGGGCAGGTGCAGTTAAGACAGAGTAAGTTGGTTCTTGCTGCAGCCCTTTCTCCCACCCTTCCGCTGTCGTGTCTATTTAGATAGTAAACGTTCCAGGACAAATCCTCAGCTGATGCACATCAGTGTCGCTCCATTGACTTCCACAGAGCTGTGCTGCTCTACACCATCTGAGGATCTGGCCCGCCATCTCCTACTATGTATTTGTACAGCCCCTAGCACAATGGGGCCCTGATCTCTGCTGGGGCCTCTGGACCCTACAATAGCACAATACTAAAATACAATCATTTAATACTAATAGAGCTAGAGACTTACTTTTTTAAAAGAAAGCATAGATCTCCAGAGGTCATTCAGCACCCTATTTTCAGTGCATTGGAGCCAATATGCCTATCTGATGTTAGTATTTAAAATTTTAACAACTTTTAAAATTAAAACTAATCACTAGTCCTGGACACAATTAGGTGAGTCCAGTAAAGTTTTATTTCTCTTCTTCTTTCTGCTCCAAGGAGGTTAGAAGACTGGATGGAGGTAAATACACCTCTAATTTCAGAGGATTGTAATAATTCTGGAAACCCTTGTCCAATTCTCTTCATATTTGGTAGACGTCAACCTCAGTCCCAGACCTAACCTGCCAAAGTTGAGGCTGATATTCCTTTTGTTTGTGGATTTTAGTGGCAGAGGAGTAGGTCGGAGGCAAAAAAACGTCAGGATTATAATGGAAACTCATTTGCAACCTTGACTGTGGAGTAGCCACTGCATAATATTCCATCTCTAGAATGGAGTCTTACTCCACAGTCAGAGAAAAACACTGCCATCTCCCTTTCCCCATCAGTCTGAGAGACCCAATGGCACTTTGAAACCATACTGCTGTTCTGCCCAGTCTGATATCTATTAATCTACCTGGGATTCCAAAAGTTAACCTTGTACCCACACTGCATCATGTGACTAACAAAAGAGTAGTCACAATGTTTTATTTCGTCCCTCCAAAAGAAACACAGTTCAACTGACCTGGACTGAGTCTATCTGCATCTCCCCAGGGTCCTCAAGAGCAGCTTCACCCAGCTGGCCATGGGATGTTGATGTTTCACACCAAGAATCTCTACAGATGACAAGGCCCTTATTAACCAGTGGGTAATGAATGCTGACCACACCCAGTGCGCACCCAGCTTTGGCATGAAGATTGCTGTGGACATCTCTCATTACTACCATAAACCATAGACTCCGTATAGAAAAAGGCATCCAGCTACACTGGCTGGTACCCCTCTGTTTTTACCTACATGGCACCAGGCTGCCCTGTCCCCATTCATTATAAATGCTTTGTGGTAGGGTTCATGGCCTTTGTGTGACACATCCTACATACTGTACAGCACTGCTTATACACATGGCATAAACAACATCTTTTGTACATCTGACCTAAATGTCCTTGAGTGGGAGGGTGGCCTGTTGGCCATTGTACAAGCCTATGACTCAGGAGACCCGAGTTCCTGGTGCTATCCCTGATTTACTCTGACATTGGGTGAGGCACTTTCTCTTGCTGCCTCAGTTACCCTATTGTAAAATGCCTTCCTAACTCCCAGGAAGGGTGCGAAGCTTTTGCAAACCACGTTGAGATCCTGGGATGAAAGGGGTAGAGGTGCATGACGTGTTATGTTGATAAGATAATTTACTGCTTACATTTAGGATGCTACGGATTTTTAATGTGTTGTATTGTAATCATGCAGGGTCTTGCATCCACTTGCATCTTTGAGCACTTTACAAACTATAAACCAGACCATCTCACCCAAACATGTGTGGAAGAGGGGGCAGAACATTTCCCCCTGGCTTTAAACTCATTGAAAACAGTAGCTATTCCTCCCTCTGGTGAGCAGGAGTGTCCAAGCTGGTGGTGGGGTGGGGGTGGAGAGACAAAAGGGTGTCCAATCATCCATTGACCCCCTGTAGCCCGCCTTCCACTGCAGAAAGAACACCAGCTACGGGCACAAAATATTGTTCAGAAGTTTGCAGGACCAATAGAGTTGTTGCTGAGAGCTGGCGTCCTGCTTAGGTGATGGCATCCAACACACCCTGAAGAACTGGGGACCTCGGGAGCTAAAAGCATGCGCTAAAGAGCCAAGCTTCCCCAAGTGGGGCTTTAACAGACTCAGACCCTTCATGGACAGGACACAGCATGGACCCTGTAACACATTTGTGACAGATATGGCAATTTCCTGTTGGATCCTTGACAGTCCTTATTGTATTAAGTTAAATATAATAAAATATGGAGATATACCTATCTCATAGAACTGGAAGGGACCCTAAAAGGTCATCAAGTCCAGCCCGCTGCCTTCACTAGTAGGACCAAGTACTGATTTTGCCCCAGATCTCTAAATGGCCCCCTCAAGGATTGAACTCACAACCCTGGGTTTAGCCGGCCAATGCTCAAACCACTGAGCTATCCCTCCCCCGAGGGTATTGTATTATTGTGGGCTGAGACTGTAGGTAATCTCTCCAGGGGGGGTTGGGGAGAGCATGGGGTGGGAAGGCAGATGTGAGACCTTGGAGTTCAAAGGACTATATTGAAAATGTGCCAGACAAGTATGGACTTTGGGGACAATAAGTGTAAAGGGGAATTCCTGGAAATCCTGGGGATGGGGGGAAATTAATGCAAACTCCCCAAGTCCAGTTATGAAAAAAACCTAGCCTTTTGAAGCTATGCCCTGAAGAGAAGGTCATTTTTTCCTGATTACCCGTTACAAAAGACCAAGATCTAAGACCTGAGCTGTATAACGAAATGGCTGACCCACCCAGCCTTCCTTCTGGTTCCTGCTCTAAAGACTGATAAGAACTAGTAACAACAAGGACAACTTAGTTGTGGGGGTCTGAAGGACTGACAGCTATCTGAGGTTGGAGGTGAGCTCTCATGCCTGTAGGGTCTTCTACTGGGTTGGGTTTTTTTACATTTTCTCTGTAATGCTTTTACCTTAAGAATAAAAGGGGCTTGCTTAGAAAGATCTGTGTGATCATTTGTAACACTGTCAATATACAACCGCTAGCATTTTAGGCAGTCTGGCTTGCTGGGGATTTCACATTGTAAATCAGGGAGCTGTGCAGGATCAGGAGAGAGTGAGGTGACCACTCCTGGGTGGAGACCCGCATTTCTCTCTCTCTCTCCTGCTCCTGACCTGGGTATTTCCAGGCTGTGCAGTTCCCTACCCACGTTGTTAATGCCCCAGCAAGTCAGACTGCCGAAGCAGGCCTGCTCTGCCTGCTTTCCTCAGAGGCTATACAGAGCGTCAATGCTCATGGTTAAAGGCCCACACAACTCCTTCTAAGCAAGCACACTTATTCTTAAGGTGAAAGCATTGCAGAGAAAACATGTAAAAAAAAAAAATGTAAAGCATCTACATGCATGCAAATAAGGTTACCGGGGATCACTCCAACTTCACAAAGGGCTCTGGCAGGTGAACAGTCCTTCAAATCTCACCAAGGTGCTTTCCTGTGGTTACACGTTCTGTGTCAAGGTGGTTATGAACAAGCACCCCCATGAAAAGTTTAGCCCCTCCTTTAAACCACTTGGGTCTTTGATCTGTGACTAGGTAATTCATAAACACTGGGTTTCTCCTGAGGGCATAGCTTCAAAAGGCAGGGCTTTTGCATAACCGGGGAAGTTACATTTGCACACACCTTCGCCTAGAGATATCCTGGAAAGTTCACTTACCTTTAAAAGTTCACAGTGTTTAAAATAGTCTTTTGAAGTGCATAACACATCTCACAGTTTACATTAGGCAGGTCTCCTCCCTAGAGACGTTCCATGCAATGCCACAATAATACATAAACATTTGCAGTTTTAATACAATGGCCTCCTAAACTACTTAACCTTCATTTAATAAGGTTTGTCCAGGATATTGTCATAGCTGTCACAGATGCATGCTGCCTTTCTAGCAGAATGTTTATTATATTCATCGTTGAAATATGAAGTGATGAAAGGTAATGGCTTAAATGCTGTCCAGGAAGTAAGTTAACGGGTTACCCCAGGTTGCCAGTCGAACACCTCGAAAGCTCTTACTGTATTAAGTGTATGTATTATTGAGGGGTGGGATAGTATGTAATCTCTCTAGGGGGGAGACGTGACAGATATTGCAACTCCATGGGGAGCCATTTCTACTCGGTGGGGGGTGGGTTCTCACAGCTCCTCCAGGAACTAAAAACAGTGGATGGTGATTACCTCACAGAGAGGTACCATCACTTGGGTCTCGCATATACTAGTTCAAACTAGATTATCCAGAAATCAACAAATAAAGGACTTTCGAATAAATAGCTGGAGTTTAAACTGACTCAGGGCCTCCTTTGTGATCCAGCAAACACTCAGATCCTTCTGCCCAAGGGGGAGCCCTGGCCTTGAGGATGGCTTGGAAGGACTTAACCTACCAGGGCCCCATAAGAATGCTGTAGGGTTGCCAGCTTTGCATTTCAAAAATAAGGGACTGTTTTCTTAGCACCCCTGCCCCACTCCATCTCCAGCTATTAATTATTATTATTAATAATAATAATAATAATAATAATAATCAGTACTCACATTCATGAGGGGTATTTCTTGCTGCTTTTTTGCAGCACTCAGCAACTCCTGCTCTTGCTGTACAGGGATGAAGTACAGGACAGGCAATTTTCTATTTAAATAAGGGACGTTCCTTGTAATACGTGACTCTTGGGAACCCTAGACTGCTGGGTGGCCACTGGTGAGCTTTTAACGTGCATATAGGGTCTTTTTTTTTTTTTTTTTTTTACATGTTTTCTCTGCAACGCTTTCACCTTAGGAATAAAAGTGCTTGCTTAGAAGGAGCTGTGTGGTAACTTGTAACTGCAGGCAATACACTGGTCATAGACCTCAGAGAGAGTGAGCAAAGCAGAGTCACCGGCCAGTTTAGGCAGTCTGGCTTCCTGGGCACATCATT
Organism: Platysternon megacephalum; assembly: GCA_003942145.1. Lineage (NCBI taxonomy): Eukaryota > Metazoa > Chordata > Testudines > Platysternidae > Platysternon > Platysternon megacephalum. Next base: position 2,051,358 of record QXTE01000240.1, on the reverse strand, counting down.
GTGTAATCCAGGGAGCTGTGCAGCCTTAAAACCTTGCTCAGGAGGGAGAGAGAGACAAAGGTGTCTGCCCAAGAGAGGTGCTGGCCAGGAGCCGGGAACCCTTCATGAGCCTCAGAGGAGGAATACAGGTGCAGTTGCCATGAACTGCGCTGCACAGTGACAGACCCAGAGGCTTTGTGGGGAGGGCACAGAGCCCTGTAACACGCCCGGCCTAGCCAGTGGGTGGGCTGCAGACACAGCCCTTAACAGGCTTCTTCGGTCCCAGCTCTGCAGTATCCTAAGGGAGGGGCAGGCACTGGCCAGGCGTTTGTGCCAAAACTAGAACTGCCTAGAGTGGGTGTTCCCAGCTCTGCTTCTTGTGGCTGGTCCCTCACACAACAGTGAGAGTCCAAATCACACACAAGGGCAGAGGGAGAGGCAGAGGGAAATGATGTCTCATGACTCTGTTCCTCTATGTGCTTACCGGGCAGTCTGGCCAGTAAGTACAGTCGTATAATCTCCTCCATGTCGCACAGCAGATGAGATGTCTTAGCCCTATATGTAAAGCAATCAGTTCCCCTACCACTGAACTATAGGTACCTCTAGGGGGGAATGCAGCTGTTACAGTGCACGGCCACACGGGCCGGCATGGGCAGGAAATGCAGAATAGTGCAACTGCCTGGGTGGGATGCAGGGTAGGGTTGGTTATTTTTTAAAGCGGTATCAACAATTGGAAGTGGGTCCCCAAATGCCACATGTCCATCTTTCCCCATTCCTTTGAGAATCATAGCAAAGCTTTACACTGAGGTAGCACATTTAATCTTGAAAGCTCTTTACAGACAGGGTCGATTAATCCTCACAACACTGCATGAGGTAAGTATCATTACCCCACGGTAAAAACAAGAAAACGGAGCCCTAAAAGATTAAAATGACTTGCTTAAGGCCACAGAGCAAAGCAGTGTCAGAGCTGAAATCAGAGCTCAAAAGCTTCTGTCTCCAGTCAATAGACAACACCTCTCTGTCACTTAGCTAATACATACATTAAACCCAGACAAAGTTGGAAATGGCAACTGAAATCGCTGGCTGTGATTTGACTGCACAATGCATGGAGCTGTGTGGGCTGTTTTTGCTGGTTCTTATGGCTTGGTTTCTCCTCCAGTGTAAACAAGAAATGAATAAAACATGAAGACAGCTCAGACTCCTCATGCAAAACAGGGCGGCACATTGCATTGCAGCAAAGGAGTTGAAAAGAAGTTCAAAGTACTTGCTACTTAATGGCAAACTTTCCGATTGCCATAAGGAGCTGTTTGGTGACTGATTCCTGTTAAAGTCTACTAAGGTGGGAGGGCGCTGAACCCAGAGTAAAGAGGGCTAATTCCATGGGTAACCAAAGTCCACTCTCGGTAGCTGTACAATCCACTTTCTTTTCTGTCCAAGAACCAATAAACCCCATTATAGTCAGTCCCAGCAGCAGAGTCAAGACCTGAATGGACCCACATGCTGTGAGCTGGACTCTCTAAGGCCTGGTCTACACTACGACTTTAGGTCGAATTTAGTAGCGTTACCTCGATTTAAGCCTGGACTCGTCCACACAATTAAGCCCTTTAATTCGACTTAAAGGGCTCTTTAAATCGATTTCTTTACACCACCTCCGACGACGGGAGTAGCGCTGAAATCGGTTTTGCCATTTCGAATTAGGGTTAGTGTGGCCGCAATTCGATGGTATTGGCCTCCGGGAACTATCCCACAGTGCACCATTGTGACCGCTCTGGACATCAATCTGAACTCGGATGCACTGGCCAGGTAGACAGGAAAAGCCCCGCGAACGTTTGAATTTCATTTCCTGTTTGCCCAGCGTGGAGAGCACAGGTGACCACGCAGAGCTCATCAGCACAGGTAACCATGATGGAGTCCCAGGATCGCAGAAGAGCTCCAGCATGGACCGAACGGGAGGTACGGGATCTGATCGCCATATGGGGAGACGAATCCGTGCTAGCGGAACTCCGTAGCAGTAAAAGAAATGCAAAAACATTTGAAAAAGTCTCAAAGGGCATGAAGGACAGAGGCCATAACAGGGATGCACAGCAGTGCCGCGTGAAAATTAAGGAGCTAAGGCAAGCCTACCAGAAAACCAGAGAGGCAAACGGAAGGTCCGGGGCACAGCCGCAGACATGCCGCTTCTACGCCGAGCTGCATGCCATGCTAGGGGGTGCAGCCACCACTATCCCAACCCTGTGCTATGACTCCGTCAATGGAGACTCACGCAACACAGAAGCGGGTTCTGGGGACGAGGAAGACGATGATGATGAACAGACGGGAGATGGCTCACAGCAAGGAGGCAGAGAAACCGTTTTCCCCAACAGCCAGGATCTGTTTATCACCCTGGACCTGGAGCCAGTAAACCCCGAACCCACCGAATCCCAAAGCGTGCTCGCAGACCCCGGAGAAGGGACCTCTGGTGAGTGTACCTTTGTAAATATTACACATGGTTTAAAAGCAAGCGTGTTTAATGATTAATTTGCCCTGGCATTCACGGCCAGGACAGCTACTGGAAAAGTCTGTTAACGTGTATGGGGATGGAGCGGAAATCCTCCAGGGACATCTCCAGAAAGCTCTCCTGGATGTACTCCCAAAGCCTTTGCAAAAGGTTTCTGGGGAGGGCTGCCTTATTCCGTCCGCCATGGTAGGACACTTTACCACGCCAGGCCAGTAGCACGTAGTCTGGAATCATTGCATAGCAAAGCATGGCAGCGTATGGTCCCGGTGTTTGCTGGCATTCAGACAACATCCATTCCTTATCTCTCTGTGTTATCCTCAGGAGAGTGATATCATTCATGGTCACCTGGTTGAAATAGGGTGCTTTTATTAAGGGGACATTCAGAGTGCCCGTTCCTGCTCGGCTGAACAGAAATGTTCCCCACTGTTAGCCACGCGGTGGGGGGAGGGGTGAAGTGATCATCCCAGGGAATTGGGTGTGTGTGGGGGGGGGGGGGGGGGTTAGTTGGGTTTGTGCTGCACGTTAACCCGGCAACCGCATCCCTCCCTCCTTTTAAATTGCCATACCATTTTAAATGGCCAACCCAACGGCTGCTTGGTATGGAAAATGAGGGTGCTGCTGTTTGAAACCATTCCCACATGTTATTAAGGTTAAAGAAGCCAAAAGACTGTGGCTTACCATGGCTGCCTGCAAGCCGAATTCTGTTGCCTGGCCCTGCGTGAGTGATCTCTCACACCAAATCGGCAGACCCTCAATATAAATAGAGGCAAAATACGACCTTGTAACGAAAGCATTTGTGCTATGTAATGTGAACAGCAAGGTTTAACGGGAAAGAGTGATCCTATTGTTCTCTAAAATGTGTCTTTTTAACTACCTATCTCCCTTTTCCCCCACCAGCTGCAAATGTTTCTCCTTCGCAGAGGCTAGTGAAGATTAGAAGGAGGAAGAAGAGAACTCGGGATGAAATGTTCTCGGAGCTCCAGACGGCCTCCCACGCTGACAGGGTTCAGCAGAATGCTTGGAGGCAGACAATGTCTGACTGCAGAAAAGCACAGTTTGAACGCGAGGAGAGGTGGCGGGCTGAATCGCGTGCTGAATCGGAGAGGTTGCGTGCTGAATCGCGGGCTGAATCTGAGAGGTGGCGTCAGATTGAGAACAGAAGGCAGGAGTCCATGCTCCGACTGCTGGAGCATCAAAGTGAGATGCTCCAGCGTATGGTTGAGCTGCAAGAAAGGCAGCAGGAGCACAGACCGCCACTACAGCCCCTGTGTAACCAACAGCCCTCCTCCCCAAGTTCCATGGCGTCCTCACCCAGACGCCCAAGAACGCGGTGGGGGGGCCTCCGGCCACCCAGCCACTCCACCCCAGAGGATTGCTCAAGCAGCAGAAGGCTGGCCTTCAATAAGTTTTGAAGTTTCTAATTTTTAAAGTTTTAAAGTTTTATAGTGCACGGTGTCCTTGTCCTTCCCTCCTCCCCCACCCCACCCAGCGCTTCCCTCCTCCCCCATCCCTCCTGGGCTACCTTGGCAGTTATCCTCCTATTTGTGTGAATTAATAAAGAATGCATGAATTTGAAGTAACAATGACTTTATTGCCTCTGCAAGCGGTGATCGAAGGGGGGAGGGGAGGGTGTCTAGCTTACAGTGAAGTAGAGTGAACCGGGCGGGGGCGGGGGGGAGGTTCATCAAGGAGAAACAAACAGAACTTTCACACCGTAGCCTGGCCAGTCATGAAACTGGTTTTCAAAGCTTCTCTGATGCGCACCGCACCCTGCTGTACTCTTCTAATCGCCCTGGTGTCTGGCTGCGCGTAATTAGCGGCCAGGCGATTTGCCTCAGCCTCCCACCCCGCCATAAACGTCTCCCCCTTACTCTCACAGATATTGTGGAGCGCACAACAAGCAGTAATAACAATGGGAATATTGTTTTCGCTGAGGTCTAACCGAGTCAGTAAACTGCGCCAGCGCGCTTTTAAACGTCCAAATGCACATTCTACCACCATTCTGCACTTGCTCAGCCTGTAGTTGAACAGGTCCTGACTACTGTCCAGGCTGCCTGTGTATGGCTTCATGAGCCATGGCATTAAGGGGTAGGCTGGGTCCCCAAGGATAACTATAGGCATTTCAACATCCCCAACGGTTATTTTCTGGTCTGGGAAGAAAGTCCCTTCCTGCAGCTTTTGAAACAGACCAGAGTTCCTGAAGACGCGAGCGTCATGTACCTTTCCTGGCCATCCCACGTTGATGTTGGTAAAACGTCCCTTGTGATCCACCAGTGCTTGCAGCAGCATTGAAAAGTACCCCTTTCGGTTTATGTACTCGCTGGCTTGGTGCTCCGGTGCCAAGATAGGGATATGGGTTCCATCTATCGCCCCACCACAGTTAGGGAATCCCATTGCAGCAAAGCCATCCACTATGACCTGCACATTTCCCAGAGTCACTACCCTTGATATCAGCAGCTCTTTGATTGCCCTGGCTACTTGAATCACAGCAGCCCCCACAGTAGATTTGCCCACTCCAAATTGATGTCCGACTGACCGGTAGCTGTCTGGCGTTGCAAGCTTCCACAGGGCTATGGCCACTCGCTTCTCAACTGTCAGGGCTGCTCTCATCTTGGTATTCTGGCGCTTCAGGGCAGGGGAAAGCAAGTCACAAAGTTCCATGAAAGTGCCCTTACGCATGCGAAAGTTTCGCAGCCACTGGGAATCGTCCCACACCTGCAGCACTATGCGGTCCCACCAGTCTGTGCTTGTTTCCCGGGCCCAGAATCGGCGTTCCACGGCATGAACCTGCCCCATTACCACCATGATTTTCACATTGCTGTGGCCCGTACTTTGTGAGAAGTCTATGTCTATTTCCTCATCACTCTCGTCACCGCGCTGCTGTTGCCTCTGCGCTGCTGTTGCCTCCTCCTCCTCCTCCTCCTGGTTTTGCTTTGACAGGTTCCGGCTATGCATATACTCCAGGATAATGCGCGTGGTTGTCATAGTGCTCATAATTGCCGCGGTGATCTGAGCGGGCTCCATGATCCCAGTGCTATGGCGTCTGGGCAGAAAAAAGGCGCGAAACGATTGTCTGCTGTTGCTTTCACGGAGGGAGGGAGGGAGGGAGGGAGGGAGTGGGGGCCTGACGACATGTACCCAGAATCACCCGCGACACTGTTTTTGCCCCATCAGGCATTGGGATCTCAACCCAGAATTCCAATGGGCGGCGGAGACTGCGGGAACTGTGGGATAGCTACCCACAGTGCAACGCTCCAGAAGTCGACGCTAGCCTCGGTACTGTGGACGAAGTCCGCCGACTTAATGCACTTAGAGCATTTTGTGTGGGGACACACACAATCGACTGTATAAAAACGATTTCTATAAAACCGACTTCTATAATTTCGACCTAATTTCGTAGTGTAGACATACCTTTAGCCTCTACTTCCTGCCCCTTATTCTTTCTGATGGGAGCTATTGGCATTACATAGGATCTTTATTTCTGAAAAGTTCATTCACTCCTGCGACTAACACTGCCCAGGGGATAGTAGTTATAGCTCAGTGAGTTTTACTCTAGGTTGATCTATCACAATTAGTGTCTATGGAAAGTATTGTGATGTCAGAATCAAAAGATGACGACCTTAGAAAGGGAATAAGCAGCAGGATGAGCACTTAGCGAACAAAGATTGAGTTTGCCACCAATGTCCTCAAACAGTGCAAGAGACGGGCTGCACCAGAGGATGGGGCAGACTCATCACCAAGGCCAAAGCACGTAAGCCCATGTTTAACTTGCAGCACATGCTTAATTCCCCGTGACTTCAGTGGGCCTTAAACCCTTGCTGACACGAGTGGCTGATTTGGTGTGAAACTGGGATAGTGACCATGAAGTTTATAGATACAGATGGGAAAGGGTTAAAACTGCTCCTCTTCCCATTGCCACCTTCCTGTTCTAAAGCAGCAGGAGCCACCGCCACCCCCCCCCCCCCAGGACCTTAGAACATGGGGATCATGGGCCAAAATGTTTAAACGTCGTTCTGATTGGACGGACCAGTCAGGCTGGGTGTGTGCCGCAGGCCAGCTCCTTTGGGAAACGTTACCAGAGCATGTAGCATGGACAAGTGCTAATGCATACGTGGGAATATGGGCAGGGCTCCCCTGCCCAAGGGGGCAGCCCAGTGTCTTTCGAACTACAGCAGTGCTGAGTGCTCGCACGCTAACATGCAGACCAGGAGAAGAGAGAATCTGCAGCGGAGCTGCCGGTCTAACCTCCCATCTCCTGTATTATGATTTATTTAACAGTGGTACAGAGCAGCCCAGGAGCCAGGGAACTTTACACAGAGAGTAGAGACAGTCTCTGTCCCAAAGGGCTTGCAACCTGAGTTGATCGGTCTGCCTTCGTTATTATTTAGCATGTGCATCACCGTGGGCAGACGGACTGACAGCTGTACTGGAATGGTCCGGGGTCCCACGACGATTGGGGTGCAGTGAGTTTGAGGTGAGTGTGTTGCTCACCAATGGAGGAGCCATGAGAGTGTATGTTCTTAGCCAGCGCTGGATTGAATAAAGGCCGATCACTGTCAATCCCATGCACGACTCCATTCCTTTCTGGGCTCCGCCGTTTGTTTCGTCAGCTACGTCAGCACCTCCAGCTGAGCACAGAAGAAGTTGCTCCAGCAGCCCCACCGCCTTTAAGCAAACTGATGTCAGTGGGCCCGCCCGGCACACCGGCACCGGGCACAGCTATGCCAATGAGCTCCGTCCATGGGGGAGGCTTGCTGCAGAGTCACTGAATTCAACAGCCTGCCTGCCCCTAGCTCTGGGGTGAGTGCCAAAGAGGAACTTTTGCTGCTTTTCCCCTGCCTTGATCCATGCCTGCTGCTGTTGTTCCCGTTGCCGGGGGTGTGTGTGCCGATCTCTTTACCAGGCTGTATCGGGATCTCTGGGGAGGATTTTACTGCTGCTTGGTTTTACAGACTGCCAGGGCTGTGAGTAGCTGGCAGCCCGTGTGCCAGGGACACCTGCACTTCCGAGCCAGCTGCCACAATACAACCAGCCGCTACCCCCGCACTGTCAGTCTGGGGCCATCACAGCTATGCACAGGCTGATAGAAACAGTATGCAAATGTGTGCATTGAGATGTACTAGATCCCTTTGGGCAGCTGTGGAGGGGTCCCCTGGCCTGGCTTGTCCCTCTGCAAAAAAAACCACACCACCTTCTGGAGGGCTTAGTCTTCCAAACTTGTGCATCCCAAGACCTGCATAGGAATCAGGGGATCCCCTAGTGGCCAGGGCTGAGGTGCATAGAGGCCATGTTCTCTACCCACAGCAGCCCTCTAACAGCCCTGGACCAGCACAAACCAGCCAGTGCCACCAGATCCCTCCACAAAGGGTCCCCATCACTGTGTGGAGCGGAGAAGCACTCAGGCATGTGTGTGGATTTACAGCGGGAGTTAATGTGTCAGACAGTGCTCGTCTCCCCTTCCCACTGCTGGCCTGTCCCCCTGTACTCCCAGATCTGGATCCTCCTGGACCCCACCATCCCTCCCCTCCACATGGCTTCCCATGAAGTCAGAGGCAGCACTCCCCAATCCACAGCCCCCCTGCAGGAATCTGTTGGGTTTTCATCCCAGGATCTGCCCCTTTGATGGAGTTCTGATACAAGTGCATCTAAAGGGCACTCACTCTGTGTTCACTCAGGCAGTTCCCTGCTGAGATTCCCAAAGAGCTCCACATGAGTACAGCCCAGGGAAGGCCTGTGTGGAGACGCTTGTGTCAAGGCTGTCCTGCAGTGGCTCAAGACTGTGGGTACCAACCTCAGGCAGACTGTTAGGAAACAGGGAACAAACCCCAAACTGGCTGTGAATTCTATACTTAGATTTCACCAACCAGTTATCAAGTTGTAAACTCCTCAGGAACTATAACAGCCTTAACATGGAGTCACAGACAGTCTCCTTGGGTACTCTGATCTATCTTGCCACCCAGGTACGCGTGCCTTTGTGATAGATGGTCCCTTACACCAACGGTCACAGCAATATTTAGGTTACTCCCAGTCCCAGAGGAGTTATCGCAGGTCAATTGCACCTTAGATCTCACACCAAAGACAATGCTTGTAGTCAATCCTATAATAAACTATCTAAAGATTTATTATATAGGAAAAGGAAACAAGAGAGTTATGTACAAGGTTAAAGCAGGTAAACATATATACGCACAAAAATGAGTTCCCATCTTAAGTTTCAAAAAGTAATAGAGTCTTCTAGAATAAGCAAGCTCTATGTCCTTTATGGCCAACCCAGGCTAAACACTGCGGATCTTCTGCTTATGCCTAGCAATCCTTGCCCCCCAGTGTCCAAACAGCATTAAAAAAAGTTTCTTCTTTATCAGACTTTTCCCCCCTTCTGCCTTGGGCAGCAAACCTCTGCAATGGAAAGAATTCACTTGCATGACTCACCTTCATGGGGGTCGGGGAGAGTAAACAACACAGTCTTTTGTCCTCTAACATTCCACACTAGTCTGTCTGGTGTCCATGGGCCTTCCTGGATGGGCAGAACATAACACCTTCTGTGGGAGACCAGCTTTTCACCTAGCTAATGTCTCTCCTGTCTGGTGATTTACACAGTTACAGAGGCTTACAATGCAAATGCTCAGGTATGACCTTATAATAGGGTACAGATGTTATCAGTGAGATTCATGCATGCAGCAACTTCCAAGCATTCCATAAAGTCTACCACACGTTCTGATAAGTCTAATCTGTGTTTTAACAACACGACCACCCAGCTGGGCCGGGCTGCTTCCCGTCGTGTATTTGTCAATGTTCAGTCGAGACGTGGGCATCTGGGCTGCCAGCATCACACTGCAAAGCGCTTGGTGTCTAAGGCACATGTAGCATGTGGCTACTTAGCATATCCTGAAGCACGTCCTGCTCTTTATTTCAGTTTGTTTTGATAGAAAGCCTGTTATGTCAGGGCAAATTAAGTTACTCTCAGCTTATTAAAATCATGTTGCAATTTCTCAACTGATAATTACATGCGACAGCAGTGACTCTGCGTTCATTCTAGGCAGGAGCCCTGGCTAGAATTCAACCAGCTGAGTCAAGCTACAAGGTGCTTCCTGGCTCTGACGGGTTCCCCCGCAGGGTGCCACCTGGAACTGGGGTACCACTGAGCCCCCTTGACCCACCAGCCTAGGCTCCCTTTACACTGTACTGCTATGACCAGCCCTCTGCCAGGCTCCAGCACACATACAGGTGGGGACACACCCAGCTGCAGTTACATGCAGACAGGTTCTTTAACCCGCCCCTGCATGGGCGGGCCCAGCTAGGGCACTTTCCAGTTCCTAAGACACGCACCTCCTCTCCGAAGTGTAAACCCCAAATTATACCGTTCTGCGCTGCACAGAGAACTGTACAGCCCCCTCCCTCAATGTGGAGAGGAAATATACAACAGCTTCCTGCCCCGAGGTATGATTTCCACACACGCTGGTTTTAGACAAAGCAAAAGCAAGTTTATTAACTACAAAATAATAGATTAAGTGATTAGAAGGGATAGCAAACAGATCAAACCAGATTACCTAGTAAATAAACAAAACCGCAAACGGAGCTTAACACACTAGATAGGTAGGATATGAATTAGCAAATTCTCACCCTGAGTGATAAACAGGCTGGCAGATTCTTAAGGCACAAGCTGCCTTGGCTTTGCAGGTTGGGTTTCCCAGGTTTTCATACACAGGCTAGCAATCTCTTTAGCTGGGACCATCACTTCCCCCTGTTCAGTCTTTACTCCTCAGGTGTTTTCACGTGTGTTGTTGTAGGGAGAATGAGGTCCCATCATGATGTCATTTCCCCCCTTTTATATCTTCTTGCTTGCTGGAAAGCTCTTTTGCTGTGACCTGGGTCAAACAGTTCCCATTGTGTAGTGCTATCTCTGAGAGGTTTCTATTGTAGTGTGTGTGTGTGTGTGTGTGTGTGTGTGTGTGTGTGTGTGTGTGTGTGTGTGTGTGTGTGTGTGTGTGTGTGTGTGTGAAATCCTTGTGCTTGTGTGCATTTCCGCAATAAGTAATTAACATTGTTTGGCCTTTTTACTGTTGTACCTGAAAGGCTGCTTGTGGGTGTTTTCAACCTCACAATATGTTTCAGTACCACATACATAGCCAAACTTCATAACTTCACATAGGACGATAGCACATACAATCCAACGAGATATTACTGTCTAGCAGATCAAGACTTTTAGAACGATACCTCACAAGGCACACTTTGTGCAAAACAAAACATCCTAATTACATGACAGTGGTGCATATTGGGGTGCCAGGGTGTCACACCGGCATCTACACTGGGAAAGTTGCCAAGTTGATTTGGGCTTAGCAACCACGTTACCTAAACCCAACCTCAGCTCAACCACTTTCCTAGTGGAGACAGCCACAGCAGTGATGAGAGGGAGGATATGGTATGCACAGAAAGCACCTTCTCAGCACTAGAAGTACTCCCTCCACACCCAGTTCACCCGTCATTTACAGCCAGGCAACCTTAGCGAAGTCACTGGTCTTCCATATCAGGGTTGGGGCACATTAGGGGGAAAAAAATGTAACCTAGTGGACGGAACAGTGGACTGGGACTCAGGAGTTGTGGGTGATATTATTGGCTCTCCCATTGGCCTGCTAGGTGATCTTGGCCAAGTCATGTCACTGCCCCGTGCCTCAGTTTCCCTATGTGTAAAATAGGGATAGTGATACTGAATTCCTTTGTTAAAGACCTTTGAGATCTATGGATGAAAAGTGCCAGCAAGAGACAGCAAGGTGCTGGTGGATACTGTGGGGGAAACCTCTGCTGTTTCTGTGATCCCCCACTGCCTTGTACCTTGTGTAGCACAGAAATACCTGCAGCAGATGTTGCGAGGCCTGAGAGGGGACATGGTGAACAAATAGCCCAAGATATCAAGACAATAACAGAGGAATTCTGCAGGCATGTCAGAGGTAGAAACTTTCTGGAGAACCAGCGCTGTGACTGCACCTTGTGGATGCTAAGGGAACAGCCAAAGAGGTCTCAGGGATTGCAGGTGAGCTAATTTAGTTCTTTGCATCAATCTTCACCACAAAGAAACACCTATCCCAGATTACTCTTGCCAGGCAGGAGGGGTGGGGCCTGACCAGAGACGGAGAGATCAATAAAGAGCTGATGGAACAACCCGAGAAACGAGGGCCCAACCCTATGATGAATCCCTAGTGGGCACAGCATTTGCTACTAAGAGTAGCCCACCACCTTCCATGCCCAGCAGCATGGCGCCCGGATTCAGACACTTTAATCCATCCCTATTCAGGAAAGCACTTAAGCACACACTTAACTTTAACCATGTGTTGAAGTCCCACGGAAGTCAATGGCACCTTCACAACTCAATAGGACTTAAGCAAGTCCCGAATGCTTGCCTGAATCAGGGCCTCTGTTTGCAGGATCAGCCTCTTACACTACCATCAATCACCAAGATCAAACAGCACGCCTGGGAAAACGCTGAAGGTACCAGCAAATGAAGTTGCTGAGTGATGAGTAAAACCAGCCGCTACCCTAGAGGACCAGAAGTTGATCAATGTTGTAACTTTTTAAAAAGCTTAAGGCAGCTCCCAGGAATTCTAGACCAGTGAGCCCTACCTAAGTACTGAGAAAACTCAATGAGAAAATCATTAGACAGAGTTATAACCCTGGTCTGATCAGTGCAGTGTGACAGGGCCAAGCCAGCAGGGTAAATTGGTGGCTAACATTTATTAGCAAAACTGGATAAAATGTGTAGAACTGCTGGGTATGATCCATAAAACTCTTTGATAAGGATTTTAATAAAGTGCCCCAGAAGGGGCTATCAAGGACCCTTGGCAACCACAGATTGTGATATACAGACCTGTCCTGGACTAAAAACTGGTTAAAAGATAGGAAGTTAAAGGGTATAGGAATAAATGACCCGAGCTCAGCATGGGGAGTGCTTAGGAAGGGGTTGCCCTATGGCTCAGTGGGAGCTGTTCTCCTCAGTATATCTATTAATGACCTGCAAGAAGGAGTGTTAATGAAAGGGCGGAGCTTACAAATTTAAGTTATCAGACCCCAGGGAAGTTTGCAAAGAGCTCATGAAGAGCTTGAAAAAACTGGAAAACGGGGCAATATGATGGCAGATGAGACGTGCATGGTGATACCTGGTGGAAAACAGCTTACCAATGCACACCAATGGGTTTGGTTTAGGAGCTCTTTTCACCCAGCACAAAAATCTCTCTCTATCAATGTGTGAAGACATGCAGTAAGATGCTGACGCAGGAGGCACTGTATGTGTCATCCGGATCCTGATAGCTCCTAATTCATTCCCTCTTATCCACAGCTTATAAATGAAAGTGTGTCTGGGAAGGGGAAAAGGTATTTCTTTGGAAAGGATAAAGGGGACCTAGGAGAGAGTTAAGAATCAGAACTGGCAAATCAATCAACAACCACCAGAGTTCAGTGCTGAAAAATAATACTATAACTCTGTCTCTGCTGCCTGTATAGGAAATGGCGTAACAGAGACTGTGCTGGGCAACCTGTACTTGTGTTTAAAAAAATAAAAGTGTTTTCCAGTCTAAGGCGGCTGCTTATAGCTCAGATTGCAATAGAAATGACAGCTAACCAGACAGAACAATTCAAGATCAAACTGAGGTAGGTCATTTCATTTATTATGATGGGCATCTGCAGCTGGCATGCTCAGACCATGCTAAGGTAATTTAACATCTGAAAAGCAAGGGCAAGATCAGTGACAGCAACAGATCTTCCCCTTCCTACTTACAAAATCTGGCAGCAGCCTAGTATCCTGGCCACTCCAGCTATGTGTGCTGTGGGCATGTTACCTGAAACCTCACAACATACCCACCTCCTTCCCCTTTCCACCCACCCCTACAAACACACCTGGACACACACAAGCCTACCTGGAACTAGGTCTGATTTTTCCACAGAGTCTGTGTGGCATTTCACAGGGTGTTTTCAACACATCACCTCACTGGCAGTTTGTCTGATGTGCTTCCCTGAAGAGAAAGGAGACTTCTTGGGAGCAACTTCCTTCTGTCTGTTCTCCTGAGGGTGAAATAGACAGGCTTAAGTAACTTGCAATTCCTTGCCTGGACACTAGATGGCATGTGACATGAGTTGTAGGAAATTTAAAGGTGACCTGTGATTTTTTTTTTTTTTTGAATGAGCTAATTAGTGTGTAAAGGTACGTACCAAAGGTCCCAAAGGAGACAGGTTACATCAGGTGTTCTGCGCCGCTAGGCTCGATTCTCCACTACCCTGCTTCTGGTGTGGTGCTTGTAGTATTACACAACTGCGCGGATCTGGTAGCGTTTTGCAACCCCTTTGCTCTGAGATAAATTACTCAGCAAAGTGCAGGGCAACAGAAAAGCAGGCCCATAACCTAGGATTTCAGTTCCTGTCTCCTGAAATTAGATTGGCTGGTAGCCCCCACTGTCACACCCCAGTGCGCCTCATGCTGTGATGTCATAGCCGTCACGCAATACTGCTCAACCTGGGGCCAGGCCATAGGGGGTGAAGTCAAGGGAGTGACATTTAAAAAATAATAATGATAATTCTTGTCATCACTCTTTTGTCCCTCTGACCTTTGCTCTTGGGGCATCGAGTGAAAAAAATGCTTACAAAACTACGACAGTGCTCCGCAGCTGTGCTGCCAGCTCTTGCAATTTGATTGTCGCTCTTGCAGTATTTGGTGCTTTTCTTCAAGTCTCAGCTCCAGGAGACATGAGGTTTGGGGAGAATCTCAACTTTCATTTCAAGTCAAGTAAATTTCCTTGCAGCTGCAGAGAAAAGCTTGAAAATGTGACACCAGCAGACCATAAATGGAGCCCCAAAGTCATTATTCTTAAAAATCTCGGTATTTTAAGCCCATCTCATGATTTCCGAGGGCCTGGCTCGTGACTTTTGAAGGCTTGGGGTTGGCAACACTGGAAACTCCAAGACTTTTGTTGCAGAACAACCAAAAAAAACCCCTCTCTGAATGTTATCGGAATGGCTGGCCCGGCTGCCCAGCTCACAGCCAGGGACCCAGCCCACCTGACCACCCCCCAGGAGGGCAGCCTGGGGAACTGGCCAACTGACCCCCCAGGAATCCAGGGGATCCTGGGACCCTTGGGTCTGCAGCAGCCCACCGAGCAAACTGACAAGGAGCTGAGGAGCCAGGTCTTGCTTAGTAGGCTGCCCTGTAGCCTGGGAGCCTTGAGTCCAAGGCAACCCACTTGGTGGACTGCCCTGAATCGGAGTCACCCTGCTGAGGAGCTGAGAGCCTGGAAGCTTGGTAGCTGGGACTCCCAGGCAGCCAGCCAGGCTGGAGGCGAAGGAGCCAGGCAGGGGAGCTAGCAGCAAACAGGCAGGTTTCCAAGCCAGCCTGGCCAGTTTCTTCAGAATTGTCCCATTCCTGCAGAACATTCAGTTTTGATGAGCCGGGCTTTGCTGATGGAAAACCATTTCCTCCCAACCAGATCTAATTGCAACAGGTACCCCAGACACCGCCTGAAGCCAGCTGTGCAGGCTTTGGACCGCGAGTGTAGACCTCAGAACTTTTCTTTGTATAAAGGAACTTGAGATTTAGCTTTTTAAAAATAAGTTATTACATTTGAGGCCTGGTCTAGTGGTCACACCCAGGAGCCAGGAACCTAACCCTGCCTTTAACATCAATGTCACATCTGTGCCTCAGTTTAGCCATCCATAAAATGGGAAGAGTACTACTGCCCTGCATCACTGGGCTGTGGTAATGTTTGTAAAGTGCTTTGTAAAGGGACAGCTCTCATTACTAAGCATTACTGACACCTCTCAGGACATGCTAGCATCAGGGTAGTGGGGTGTTGATGGCTATCACCTGTTTCTATCTAGGCTCTGTTCTGCTAATGCAATTGCTGAGATACCACAAACAGGTGGTGAGGAAGGAGGTTGGTGCTTCTACAGCAGCGTCTACTGTAGCTGCTCTCCCCGGTTTTCTTTCTTCCAGAAATTCCTTTAAAGATATGGATGAAGATACTTCTGAGTGAGCCTTTTGTGACTGATGTCACAAGGCAAACATTGCCTAACACACGTAAGCCAGCTGTACTGAGCACAGGAGGACAATGTACTTTTTATAACATGCAGGCGGGGCGGGGCAGGGGGAGTGGTACATTGGCCTCTGCTGTTAGAAATTCCCTTTACTCCAAAGGTTAACATGGTTAACGTCAATGCTGAATGTCATCGGTTCTGACAGTGCGTTGGGAAGCAGGCTCAGTTCCTGGTGACTCTCCAATCTGCGGAAGGCGGGTGCAAGGATAGTGCTCAGATGGAGGAAATGACCAGTGCGAACGGCAGACACTGCACGCGTGTGCGAAAGGCTGTTATTCCACCAGAGCCTTGACCTGGAAAAGCACGGAGGACGCTTGCACTGACAGGCCCAGTCGAGCTAGGGATTAACAATGCAAGAGTGTTTGCTGGGGACGGCTGGGCCTGTAGAAGGGATTCACCCCAGCCAGGCCACGGAAGGCAATCTCAATAGGTGACATGAGCATTTCACACTCCGGCTAACGGCACTGCTCTTGCAAACCTAAAGGAGCCAGGGTGCTACACCTTCATGTTGCTGGGATCTGTGAAAACCCATTTAGCAAATGCTTCGGGGTGTCCTGCACAGGAGAGAAAGTGTATGAATGGTGGGAAAACAGCAGCTAGCATGGGCCAAATTCAGTGCTGGGGTAAGCAGGCATAACCCTATTGGCTTCAGTGGCATTTACTCCAGGACTGAATTTGACCTGGTGTCTCTAGTCTCCCCAGGGAAGAGCCCAAGGTCCAGAACCTAGGAGTGCATGTAACGTAGAGGAGGAGGAGTGGGCTGACTGGGAGGGGTCAGGGAAGTTAAAGGGAGCCAGTAGCTGACAAAGCTCTACAGAAGTGAACCTTTCAAACGCTGCTGGTTTCCAGGCTGCCAGCCTAGGGCTCAGTTTGTCCAACAAGCACCTGTGCTTTCTCCCATGCTGCTCCGTACGCTTGGGAGGAGCTCCCAGTCAGCATCAGCAAAGCTGCTTCTTTAGCCCCCTTTAAATCCCTCCGGTTAGCCAGGAGATCTCCTTGTTTCCTTGTGCTCCAGGGCCTGCCTCTGGTCTTATACTTCAACTGCAAGCTCCGTGGGGCAGGGACGGTCCTTTCGTTCTGGGTTTGTACAGTCCCAGCACAAAGGGGGCTCCTGGGCTCCACCGCACAAGTCAGAACTAGAACAACAACAGTGGTTCTGCAGGGGCAGTCACGCTGGGCTGGGGAGGAGCCGCACGTGCCCAGGGTGCTGGCTTTGAAAGGCAGAACGCCTCCAGAGACTAGGGGCAGCAGGCACCTGTCCAGCAGGTGTGATCAGCACTGCCCCAGCACAGCTCTGCCAAGGAGTGGGGTGGGCCATGACCCTGGCGTCTCCTACCCAAACATGCCCTGCTGGCAGAACTAACCAGGCTCCCCTTAGATTCCCCAGTGCCTGCCGACAAGCAATGGCTGGCTACTGCATGGGATCCCTGGGCACTCTCCCCCCTGCACTGTACCCATGCTGGAGCAGCCATAATCTGGTTATATGGGCTGAAAGGTGGGGCGGGGGAGAGGTGTATTAGCCTGTCACAGTTCAGGGCAACTGCACCTGCATTCCTCTCTAGGGTCCACCAAGGGCACTCAGTCTTGGGCTTCTGAGCCATCAGCCGTCTTGGGTGGACACGCATCTCTCTCCCTTTCTCACTGGGGTATTTCCAGGCTACAGAGCCCCCTGCCTACAGTGTGAATGCCTCTAGCACGGCAGACTGCCTACATGGCCAGCATCTGCTCTTTGCTTTCTCGCCAGACGCTAAAACAGTGTAAACGGCCAACAGTTCAGTTACCACCCAGCTCGTGCTAAGTCAGCACATTTATTCTTAAAGTAAAAGCATTACAGAGAAAACAGATCACAACAATAGAAGAGCCTACGCACATGCTCATTAGGTTGCCGGCAATCACCCCAGCTCCACCAAGGGCGTTGGCAGGTGAACAGTCCTTCAAACCCCACCAAGGAGTTTTTCCTTGGTTACAAATCGATAACCGTCATGGCTCACATCACAACAAGTACCCTCGTGAATCGATGAGTCACTCTTTTGTCCAGTGTGAGCCTTTTTGATCTGTCCTCACTTAACAGGTGATCAGCAGACAAAGGTCCCCACCTCAGGGGGACACTGCAATAGATTGAGGTCTTGCATAACCGGAGTGGGTCCACTTGCATACCTCTCCGCCTAGCGATTTCCTGGGAAAGCTACTTAACTTTAAAAGTTCATACTTGTCTTGGCCCACTGTTTAAAATAGTCCTTTGAGGCTCATACCACTTCCCATGGTTCACATTAGTCAGGGCTCCCCCGAGAGGCATTCCATACAATCCCACAGGAACACAAACGTTTGCATTTTTAATAAATGAAGCCTTACAATACTTAAACTGAATTCAATAAGGTTTGTCCAGGATAGCAGGAAATTGCCACAGATGTCACAGCCCCTCCGGGGTCTGCGCTCTGCAAAGGAATCAATCCATTTCTCTCTCTCCTTTATTGTCTTCTGTCAGGCCCCTTGTTGCAAACCAGAAACAACCACCCCACGGCTTCCTCTCTCCGCCTAATGGGAGCTAGGAACCATCACAAAATTGCCTTCCAGGGGAACCCTTTATTGTTCCTTTCTGATGGCTAAATAAGACACATGAAGTATCTTTGTCCTGCTTATTTTTTCCCTTGGCAATGTGAATCGGGAGTGTCAGCTGAGCTCTTCCTTGGCGTGGCTGGAGGACCTACTGCACTTCTCCGAGGATGTGTATTGTGAACGCTCACAGCTTAACGGAAGGGTTGGTGAAGACAACCCTTACCCGAAATGTTAACTAGTCATTGAAGTTAATAGGTGTTACCAGAAAACAGAGGGTATTAAACAATCTGACTCAAAAATCCCTTCCCTCCTTAAGTCTCTCTCTCGGTTCTGGTATTGTCTCCATTCCACTAACATCCTAGAGCCTCGGCACAACTTAGCTTTCTAATGTGAAAAACAAGCAGGACAAGAAAAGTTGAGGCCATTTTTATGCACCTTTATGCAACAAAAGGGCTCCCCACCCACCTCACTTTTTTCACTACTTAGCAGATCACCTTTAATAACTGCAGTTCCAGGAGTTCATTGAAACCCAGGGGCGGCATGGGCCGACGAAACTGCCTGCTGTGACTCCAAAGGCACCTGCAGCATAAAGGCAGGCACTGATGTTCCAGTCTGCAAATCTGAGCCTCACTCGTGGTAACGCTTTACTATTTTTTGTAACTGATAGAAGTTTCTTCAAAGGGAGGATCTCTTGAGATTGAGAGAAAAGCAGATTGATTTGGAAAGGAACAGAGCCAGTTGGTCAGGTTCCCAAGCCTGCAGTGAACTGCAAACAGGTTGATATGGCAACGAAAGGGCCCACACAACAGAGAAACGTTATTCATCCTTCTCTGAAGGTCCCTACTCGGATTGCAGACTTTTAGATGTGTATGTGGTTAATGGATGGCACTAGGATCTCTCTCTCTCTACCTAGGGTTGCCAACCCTCCAGGATTGTCCTGGAGTCTCCAAGAATTAAAGATTATGTCAGGTGTGAAACTTCCAGGAATACGTCCAATCAAAATTGGCAACCCTAACCTCTCTCCCCTGCATTTTTGAAGCACCAAATAGCCTGATATTTTGGTGCTGCATGTAATTACAATTCACACTCAGTTTCTGTCCTGTGGGGACAGTCATCTCCTGCCCTGCCCTTGCTGCAGAGGGCCCTAGGTCCATGGCTCAGTAGTACATGGGCCGGTAATCTACCCCGAGTGACTTTCACCCTGGAGGCCTGCGCCAGCTCCCAGTGCAATTAGGAGTTTTGCCCAGTGGGAAGCAGGTTCGGGCCTTAGAAGTTTTCTAGCCCTTTGGTCGGTGGGTTAAGGACCAAGCGCTGCTTGGAATGGGGGAGGAGCTCTGCATCGCCCTGAGTGAACTACTTACAAAGCCAGCTCAGCCCTTCAGCCTCTAGCACGGAGTCCACTCAAACCCTTACGGGGCGTGGGCGTGTGCTCAGCGCTGGCCTAACTTCGTTCCCATTGGAGTTAATGCTCAGATCAGGTCTCCACAACATGGTCAACATGCTGGTGGCAGCGCCCTGCCTAGGCTAGCCCTTAGTGACCAATTGCTTAAGGTGGCTCAGTGTTGCTACTAAGCTGCTTTATGGGCTTAATGCATCTTAAGCACTGGAGCAGCTTTAAACTCTAAAAGCAGCTTAAGGGCAGCATGAGCCCCCTTAACCCTCTGAGTTAAGTCAACTTATGTGCCTCAGGTGGCTTGATTCTCTTACGGCACCGTAACTCCTCCATCAAACTGCTGAAACGCTGCAGAAATCTGAAGCCAGGGTAGGGTTTTGGTTCTTTTAAAATTCTTTTAAAATATTTTGAAAGACAATTTTTAAAATGCCCAGGGAAATCTAGCACAAACTCAAAGGTTCCTGCACAGTAGGGGTTGAGCAATTGAGTGCACAACAGCCAGGAAATGTGAAACCGAGGGTCCCTCCAAGCAACACAACCTGGGCCGCAATGCACACGCCTCAGGATTTCATTTCCTGTTCCCCTTGGAGTATGCAAACTTCCAGGCTGCTCCAACCTGCCCTGGGGGCCGGGCCAGGGAGTCAGAGAGTGCAAAGGCCACCTTCTCGCGCATGCTCACCAGCTCTGCCAAGTGCTCTTCGGCCCCAGCTGAGGATCGGGCCCAGGCTGCCTGAAAGATGCACAGCTAAGCCCTGGGGTTCAGAGAAAGTCAGCAAGATGCAAGTGACCTCAGACTGACCCCTGAGCGCTGGGAGGCTGGAAGGGGGAGAATCTCTTCCTCTCCACCCCCACCCACCCATTTCCTGGCATTTGTTTCTCTATCTGTTTGAATTGCATTTTATTGCTTTGCTGATCTCCTCCCATCTGACCAAAGTGCACAAAGAGGAATTAGGGAGTGTGTCACATACTGTCCTTTCCTGTGGAGGGCTGCAGGGGCGGGTGGGAGCTTGCGAGGGGGTGGGCAGCAGAGGAGGGATGCAGGCAGGGTACCAGCAGAGTGGGGGGAGCAGGGCAGGAGGGCGGAGGCTGGAGTAGAAGCCGAGGAGGAGTGGGGACAGGGGAGCGTAGCAGAGCAGCGGGTAGAGGGGGCGCAATGGGGAGCGTTCCACCCCTCCTCACAACCAGAGAGGCGTGGCCGGCCTCACGTGAGGAGCCTGAGTGGGGTCATCTAAGCTGCCAATGCTGGGTCGGCTGAGTGGGCAGCTGGCAATTCAGCTACCGCTGAATGGGGACTAACATGCTTCCTAAGGCTTGCCTGGGGGGCGGAGGGGGCAGACACTGGTTGGCCTCTGAGGATATGTCTACACGGCAATTACAAACCCACAGGGGCCAGCCGACTTGGGCTCGGGCTGGTGCCCAGGCTGTAGGTCCCTGCAACGTGGGAGGGTCCTCAAACGTCTACACCACAATTAAACAGCCCTATGGCCCCAGTCCAAGTCAGCTCCAGCCATGGGTGTCTAAGTACAGTGTATGTAGTTACCCTGAAAGGCATCCTAAGGCACCCAGGAGGGTAGCCCCCCAAGCCTCACTGAAGGCCCCCCAAGCCGCCTGTCCCCTGTAGGAGAGCGGGAAGGAGAGGGTAAGGATCCCTCCCATAAGTATCCTAAGGGTTAGGACGGTGGAGGCTGAGCGGGCCCGGATGAGCCCCCTCTGCCTGTGGAGGGACCAGCCTGCGAACCTCCAAACACTTGCCAGGGGCTGATGCATTTAGCAAGGGACGGCCTGCTCCTCAGGAATAGGTCTTCTCTCAGGTGCACCTCGGGAGACAGGTAATGCCCTGCTGGTGTGCGGCCCACACAACTGCCTTGCTCTCTCTGTTCCCACTACACCCAGAGACCTTGTGAGGTCTCCAGGTAGGGAGCCCCTCCCCTGCTCACCTCCTCTGGCCCACATAAGAGGGGCTCACCTCCTGCAGGGCTTGGGAGTGGCGCAAGAACAGGGCTCTGCTCCTGCAGCCTTCAGGCAGCAGTGAGGGGAGAACGTGCTCCATCCTCTCTTGCTTCTCAGCTCAGTCCCATGTTAGGATGATTTATAAATGAACTAAGGAATTCCCTGACAAAAAGCTTTGGTAAAGCAGAGCGGAGGATGCAGGCACACCGCTAAGGGCAGCCCTACACGAGAACGTACGTAGATTCAGAGAGTTCAAGTCCAGAAGCTCTTTTAGTTCAGTGGCTCTCAACCTTTCCAGACTACAGGACCCCTTTCAAGAATCTGATTTGTCTTGCATGCCCTCAAGTTTCACCTCACTTAAAAACTACTTGCTTACAAAATCAGACATAAAAATATTAAAGTGTCACAGCGCACTAGTACCGAAAAATTGTTTACTTTCGCATTTTTACCATATAGTTATAAAATAAATCAATTTGAATATAAATATGGTACTTACATTTCAGTGTATAGTATATAGAGCAGTATAAACAAGTCATTGTATGAAATTTTAGTTTGTACTGACTTCGCTAGTGCTTTTTATGTAGCCTGTTGTAAAACTAGGCAAATATCTAGCTGAACTGACGTACCCTCTGGAAGACCTCTGCGTACCCCCAGAAGTACAAGACTGGAGGTTTTCCTAAAAGTTCTGCTCGAAGAATGATTTTGGGGAACCTCTCTGGCCTGCACTACACAGCCTAGATGATCACAACCACCCCTCCTGGCCTTGGAATCTATGAAAGGCTACACTAAACCGAAATCGGCTGCTCTTAAACCAAAATAAGAACATTTACACAATGGTTTGCACCACTTTCACTAAACTGGTTTCGAAACTGATTTACATTAAACCAGTGCTGCTTTCTCATGGAGACAAGGTCCTTGCCAGTTAAGGGTAGATTACCTTTCAGGAACATTTGAGTCAAAAACCATACAAATGCTAGAAAGCCAGGAAGTGAAGGGTTAAGGCCGGGCTTTCAAACAAGGCATTGCTCTGGGAATAGGACCTGTGCTGGGGCAGGGTGGGGGGAGTTAAGCTGCAAAGAAGGAATAACAATGCTAAGCATAAAGAGAGTGACTGACTGGGCAGTCGGACAGCCATGGTGGGTGTCTGTGTGATGTAGTCTCCACCTTCTTCTTAGCTGATCAAATCGGTGAAGAGATTCAGCTAGAGGGAGGTGACCCCACGGCAACGGGCTTGACTGTAATCATAGAAACATAGGGCTGGAAGGGACCTTGAAAGGTCAGCTAGTTCAGTGGTTCTCAGCCAGGGGTCCGGGACTCCCTAGGGGGCCTTGAGCAGGTTTCAGGGGGGCCTCCAAGCAGGGCGAGCATTAGATTCTCTGGGGCCCAGGGCAGAACGCCAAAGCCCCACCGCTTGGGGTTGAAGCCCAGATCTCTGAGCCCTGCCACCCGGGGCTGACGCCGAGGCGTGAGCAATGTAGCTTTGCAGGGGCCCCTGTGGCAACTGCCCTGCTTGCTACCCCCTAACGCCGGCCCTGGCTTTTATATGCAGAAAATCAGTTCTTGTGGCACAGCTGGGCCGTGGAGTTTTTATAGCATGTTGGGGGGGGGGGGGCTCAGAAAGAAAAAGGTTGAGACCCCCTGATCTGGTTCATTCCCCCTGACCCCCACCCTGTGCAGAGGCAGGACCCAGTATACTTAGACCATCCCTGACAGGTGTTTGTCTAACCGGTTCTTAAAAACCTCCAAAGACGGGGATTCCACAACCTCCCTTGGAAGCCTCTTCCAGTTCCTAACTATCCTTAGAGTTACACAGTTTTTCTTAATATCGAACCGAAATCTCCCTTGCTGCAGATTAAGCCCATTACGTCTTGGCCTTGCTTCAGTGGCGAACAATTGATCCTCTTTATAACAGCCCTTCGCATATTTACCAGGTCCCCCCTCAGTCTGTTTTTCCTCAAGATTAACAACCCCCGTTGTTGTTTTTAATGTTTCCTCAGCGGGGAAGTTTTCCGATGCTTGTCTCGTTTTTGTTGCTCTCCTCTGGACTCTCTCCAATTTGTCCACCTCTTTGCTAATGTGTGGTACCCAGAACTAGTCATGTTGCTCCAGAGGCCTCCCTAGTGCAAGCAGAGCAGTGCTATTAACTCCCATGCCTTGTCCAGGCCCCTGCACAATGGGGTCCCAATGCTGATGGCCCCTGTGGTGGTTACCCTAATATAAATAGTTCCTGACATCACTGTTCTGCTTGGTATTGCTGCCAGCAGTGTAGCTGAAAGGCTGTTTTGGGAGTTCTCATTTCTCTAGCATGGCGTAAATGCTCTCTGCGAGGCTGTGTCCAGAGTTAGCTGTCCAAGCAACAGGAGAGCTGACAGTGTCACTCCAAGCAGGTGCTTTGGGGAGGGTGGGGGGCATCATTGCTGGATAAATGTTACTCCAGGGGATGGACTGCAGAGACTCACCATTCACTGCTGGGTAAAAACCAGCATCTCTATAATTTGGTCATTCTGAATGCAGGAAGGGGAAGGCGAGGTCATGCCATGCGGCACTGGCCAGGGTCTGACATTTCCCCTGCATTCGCAGTAATGTCTCACACTTTATCTGTGACCTGGAGATCACAAATGGCCAAGACTCTCCATCTAGGGAATGCACAGGCCAGCCAGTCTGTCTTTTGGGGAGCTTTGCTAGAATTGGATTCATTTGCATGTGCTCAGCAGAATTTCATTCGCGATCCGTCAGCAGAGCTCTGTCCTTTCTGCACTCTCACCACAGCGCACTGAACAGATGCGGGCCTCAGCGCGGGAGCGCCACAATATTTAAGGGGACACGGTGGGCTGACAAGGGCGCCTCAGCTGTGAGAGAAGGAGGAAATCTTAAGAGCTAATGAACATTGCATGGGGTGTTGCTACAAACACGCCATCCAGCGAACGTCACAGCTGCGCCTGCACAGAGCTGTCGCTACTGCCAGCGCAGACCTCGCTTTCAAGCCAGGAGTTCCCCAGGATGGTAGCCCAGCTGCTGCTAGCAGGGACGGCCTGCATGCTACCCCCACCTCGAGAGGTACCCCCCCCCCCAAGTCTGTGCTGTCATGGGGATGCCCCAATCCCACCCACCCCCTCAAACTGCACAGGGGGGATCCCCCCTTCAAACCTGTGAGCTGCCACAAGAGGCGGGAAGGTTCTTTCCACACCTCACCAGCATGCCCCCCCAAATGCTGTGCTGCCATGGGGAGAATCCCCCCCCCGTGCTGCCCCCAAACTCTGTGTGGCTTTGCAGTGTCAGAGGAGGTGAGGCAGGAAATTCCACTTCCTTTCCCCCAAAACTGGCCTCTCCCTGCAATTCTGTGGCCAGACAGCAGTCACCCCCACCCCCAACTTTAGCAGACGTTGAATCTGCAGTGCCCGTCTAAACTAGCACTGGGCAGGCTTCTCCCCTGCTTCCCAATATACCCCTCGGCAGAGGGCATGGAGACAAGGACGTTAAATGGGAGGGGGACAAGGAGTGCGGGGGACTGGCCTGCTAGCGATGTGGAGTTCCATGCAAGCAGCAGAGAGAGCTGCAAGCACCGATCTACTGGGATTATAGTTATGTTCAGACAAGGAGGGACCCGTGAGCTCAGGTGGGCTTGAAGAAGCCCACCAAAGAGCATGTCGGTCCCCATGAGCGCCCCCATGGGAGCTGGCCACACCCAAGGCCTTGAGAGCCAGTTTATTGGCAAACAGAAGATGATGCTCTGAAAGCACCAGGCAGTCTGGCATAGCAGCCTCTCCAGATCCCGTAATCCCCTTTCCCTTCTTAAACAGGGAATTGATCAATTACGTTTCCAGTCCAGCAACAACAGTCAAAACTGTAACCTTCATCATATAAGAGCATTGTCATCCGAGTCTGGCTTGCCCAGCGTACAAATCAGGACGCCCACAATGTGCGTGAGAGACTGATTTCCCCAAGCAAGGGGCAATTGGAATTGCAGTCACACTATGAACCGTTGAGGGTCTCTCAAGGGAAAGGGAAGTGGAGTGATTTCTGTTTGCAATAAGATAGCACTGTAGTCTCTGCAGGGAGTGCTAAGGCTCACAGCATCAGCTGAACAGGGGAGGGAGGGGAGGACAGATAACGCAACATACTCTATGCAACCATCCAGCGGAAGGAGGAAAGGCCTCTAGCCACAGTGCCTGGGCCCATAGTCACCCTGGAACTGGGGTATCACAGGACATATTGGGATGAAATGGTATAAAAATTACAGCATTTGGCATTTTCAAAGCACCCTGCAGACATTCACAACCCTAAGGGGTAAGCGAGTATCATTATCCACATTTTATTGGTGGGGAAACCAAGGCCCAGAGCTGGTAAGTGCCATGTCCTGTGCCGCAGACTGCACAGTGACAAAGGCAAGCCTGGAATTCCAGAGTCCTGGTCCTAGCCCTGACCCCTACGTACTTGCCAACGGGAGTGAGGCTGGCACTAGGAGCCGGGAATGGCTGAGCTGGAATCATAACCCTTCCCCTGGCTGGGAATAAGGAGATGTGTTTGCACGGGTGAAGTTGGGTCTATTACCAGTAGCATTTCTTATGTGTATCTGTAGCACCTAGGAGCCCCTGTCCTGGCCCAGGACTCCTGTGCAGAGGTGCTGTGCAAAAAGAACAAAACAACGGCCCCTATCAACAGCATTCCTCTTTGTTCTCGAATCGCTCTCTCACATTAAGGGGGACTTTTAGGGGCAAATTCTAATTCAACCCAGCTGCCCCAAAGTGGCCATAGTGCTAAAAAAGTACCGTTAATATGCACCCAAATACAAGTCCCTGCACCATTCTTGCCTCATCCCACACAGGTCAACCCTGCTAGAAGGGCAAATAATCTGTATGGGGATGTGTGCCGAGTGGCCACTGCCAGATCAGGGGAGAAGCGCACGGACGACAGCCTCGGATCCTTCACTCCCACCCTGGAATGTCCGTCGGCATCTCCTGGTTAGAGAGAGCCAAGACAGAGAGTGACACCTACCCCCCTGCTTGAGACACTTGTGTAGGGTGACCAGATGTCCTGATTTTATAGGGACAGTCCCGATTTTGGGGTCTTTTTCTTATATAGGCTCCTATTACCCCCCCACCCCTCGTCCCGATTTTTCACACTTGCTGTCTCGTCACCCTATAGCTTGTGTGTAGCACCTCCCACAATACAGTGCAGAGTTCTGGTTTCTGGGGTCTCTGGCGTTCATGCATATTGACCCATGCTAGCATGTGCAGGACATACAGGCTGGTTTTCCAGTATTGCCAACCCCAAGGGTTCAAAAATCACGTGATGGGCACTGAAATGAATGAAATTAGAAAAAAAACCACCTTGTTTTTAGGACAAATACTAAATATTGGGTTCTCTTTCTTTGCCTGCCGGTTTCTGAGCCTGTAGGCTTCATGGAGGGGTGGCATTTACAAGCTTTTCTCTGAAATCTTGAGGGCTAGAAACATCTCTTCCCTTTAAAAAAAAGGCGGGGGGAGAAACCTGAGAGTCTCCCCTAATCAGTTAGCTCCAGGAGCTGGGACTTTAAGATAAACACCAAATGTTGCGAGACTCACAATAAATTCCTGAGAGTTGCCCACTTTTCCATCCATGCTAGCACATAAGCCAGCACGATCCCTCGACCAAGTCAGTCACATTCATAACAATAAGGGCCAAACTCCTCTCCCCAGCACAGCAAAAAGCTTAGGGAACTGTCTTCCCTGCACTGGTTTGAGATCTCCCTCCCCTCTATCCTGGAAACCCCCTGGATCTGGTCATGACGCCTCTGGGGATTGGAACCCTGGGGTTGAGAA
This sequence comes from Platysternon megacephalum, assembly GCA_003942145.1. Taxonomy (NCBI): domain Eukaryota; kingdom Metazoa; phylum Chordata; order Testudines; family Platysternidae; genus Platysternon; species Platysternon megacephalum. Next base: position 2,024,114 of record QXTE01000240.1, on the reverse strand, counting down.
CCCATGTTCTAGACTAACGACAGCAGTAGCCTCCTCAGCCTCTGGGACAGGAAGGATCCATTTAATCCTTCCCCTGGTCTGCTCCTGTCAGCCCCCCCTCTCCTCCCAGTACAGCAGTGTGCAGGGAACCCTAATGGGGCTCTGCTCCTTGTTGTCCGCTTTGGGTGCGGAAATACACCCGCTCCACTGCCAGCGGGACTTTTGCACACACACGGAGCAAGGGAGCAGGGCCTGCCCTTCTTAGTCCAAAATGAGCCACCCATACTCCCTCTCTCAAATGTGGTCCAGCCTTGCTGTGTGTTTCTAATTAGCGCCTATTATTCCTACTGTTATGTTTCGTATTTTAAAGCACACAGATAATACATTTTGCAGACAGCGCCCCTGTTTGTTAAGAGGATTTGCTCTCTGGTGGGCTATTTTCAAGTTGAATACACAGAAGATGTATCCTGGTAATGGTACCGTCCTTTTATTAACTAATTCTCTTCCATTCTCCCACCCCCCTGGAGCAATGCACACTGATTGCATCCTGGAGCATGTGTAAACTGGAGACTATGTCCCTATTCCCTGGGTCCCGGAGAGAAGGCATGAAAGAAGTGAGTCACAAAAAACACTCGACGGATCCCTCAGTTACAAATGCTGCCATTGTGGTGCCTTTTAATGAGGCACAGTGGACAGGGCATGGAACTGAAATGCCCCAGAGGCAGGGCGAGGCTGACCCACCGGTCTCAGTTTAGGACCTTTCCCCATTTACTGTCAGTATTTTCTGCTCTCCCCACTGACTGCTGGCAATGCGCACGCCTTGGAGACACAACCAGAGCCCAGGGGACTCACCATCGATTTTGTTTTGGACCCAATGTTTTTTTCAAAGTCATCAGACTAAACCCTGAAATCCTCACTCAGAATTTACTGGCTCCAAATGGAGGTTGCCTGAGTTAGGACTCACTGAGCAGCACCTTGGGACTTCACTGATTTCAGAGATTGAGCTCCTGCAGCAGCCGTCAGGCAAAAGTCCTAGTGGGGTAAGGGTTGAGTAGAAGCTGAGGTAGGGCCTTCGGATTTGGCCTAGCATAACCAGAGCCCTAGAGATATTGTGACAGAGTGGATCTATTTCCCGGTGCACAATTCAGCTCTGACTTGCTTCTGCCTCCAGACCCCAGGCTGGCTGAGGCCTCTGGTGATGGAAAGTGAACCTGGAAGGGGTCACAGTGATGCAAGACTCCAGCAGCCCCCTCATGCAGGGGCCTGGAGCTGGCCAGAACAGCCCAGAAAGTAGATGGGGCCGGAAGGTGTGGGAGGGGAGGGAAGGGAAGCTGAGTGATGTGCTGGTTAGTGCCGCTGAGGCAGTCTCGACCAGGAGTTCTATGGAGCTCAAGATGGCGTTGCAGCTGTCCTGTACCGATGTGTGGTGAGACTGCCCTCTCTCCCCGGGGCGATCGCTCTTGTGTGGCTGCTCCAATAGACATTGCCCCTTCTACTCCCCCAGGGACGAACCTACCCTACAAATGCCATGGTTTGTTGCAGACTAACAATTATATTCTAAGCCAGCTGGTCAGTGTCTCAGCAGAGAAACCAAGGTCTGACTGGGCCTGGATACTGAACTCCCCTCTTGCCCATGGAGGTGGCGATGTTAGGCCAGGATGGGGAAGCCAGTGCTACTGTTCTTGCTTTGCGGATAGGCCTTCAAGCTTCCAGGTCAGCCAGTCTGTCACTTCCCCCCAGGAGACTCTCTTAGCAGTAGGGAAGGAGGTTTCGAAGACCAGGGTTATCTGGAGGCCCCTTTGTAAGAATCGTAGGACTGGAAGGGACCTCGAGTGGTCATCTAGTCCAGTCCCCTGCACTCAAGGCAGGACTAAGTATTATCTAGACCATCCCTGACAGGTGTTTGTCTAACCTGCTCTTAATCTCCAATGACAGATTCCACAACCTCCCTAGGCAATTTATTCCAGTGCTTACCCACCCTGACAGTTAGGAAGTTTTTCCTAATGTCCAACCTAAACCGCCCTTGTTGCCATTTAAGCCCATTGCTTCTTGTCCTATCCTCAGAGGTTAAGGAGACCAATTTTTCTCCCTCCTCCTTGTAACAACCTTTTATGTACTTGAATGGGAGCAAGAAGATGCATGAGACTAGCCTCACCCAACGTGTGCACACACGTATAAGGCAATAAGTGAATCCCCAACCTTGTAAATATATTTATGCACATTCATTGCATCAGTGCAGTGAGTCCAGACACAGAAGATCCGAGCCCAGGCACATTCTGATCCACTCCCACGTACTCTCTGCCTAAGTCATGCCACAGAGGAGACAGCTCAAGGAGAAGTTCCAGTGGAACTGGACGCTGGAAGGTCAGACTGAGGCGCTAGTGTTGGGATCAGAATTTTGCTAGCCACACAGCTATTGCTAGTGGGGTTCTAGCCGTCTTTCCTCACGCGCTATGGCTAAAGAGGATTTTGTCTGAGAAGAAACTTAGTACACTTGATGTACAGTGCCTGGGGTGAGGAGTGGACATGCATGACAGTACGTCTACGGCATGATATGGCTAAGGAAGAAAAAAAATCTCTGCCCACAACAGTCAAGGAAATCTGCCAGAATCCTAGCATCCATTAAAAACCATTGTTACTAGGACACTTCCCTCCCCTAGTCTGCATTTATAAAAATCCTGTCACTGGTTCGAACAGCTGAACTGATGGAAAATACTGCCCACAGCTGTAGGAACTGGCATACCTGATCTCGCCCATGACGTGTATTTTAGAACATTCCCACTTGTGACAGATTTTGGTAATCTTATGCAGGTTCAGACACAGATAAAAGAACCAGAAAAGGGCTATTAAATTGGGATCAGTTCACGTGTTTGTTTTCAACCTAGAGGTTGGGTTCATCATTTTTGTAAGTGGCAAATGAATTCCTCTCTGAGTTGCAGAGAAAGATAAAACAACAAAATAAACACCCGGTGATCCAAACGCTGCAAAATAGTGTCCCGCTCCCTGGCTGACAAGGCACTCAGAAGGTCTGGGCTCAAGTTTCTGGTGGGTGCCTTATGCTATGTGTTAAGAAAGGGAAAATTATAGTCTAGAGAGAAAGGCAGCCAGGACAAATCAGCCATTCTTAGGATGTCCCCTCTGGGCAACCAGGTGCCAGCAGCAGCTTAAAAGGCTCTCGAATCACAAGACTGTCTGTACCACGCCTGAATGCATAAAAAGCCAGACCAAATGGATGCTGCTGCTGCAACCTCTAATCACTACCCACGGTCTGTGTATGCGCTACCCACCCACAGGGCTCGCAGACAAACACACACATGCTCAGAGCAGCCTGGGCAGACGCCACATACAAGACGCACGGTACCAGTGTCTCTCCCTTCGTTTCAAAGTCGCAGCGGGGCGCACTGGGCAGAGGAAAGACGCCGCGGTGTCTCGCATAGGAAATTCACATGCGTCTTGCAGACACCTAACAAGACACGGCGACGCTTGGCAAGGGGCGGACGGAGAAGGGAAGTGGGGGGGCGCCCAAGACCGCTTTTCCAGGGGGATCTCGGACACACACATGCTCACGCCCAGCCTCTATTGGCTGCAGAAAGCCAGAGACGCACAAACCGAAGGCTAAACAAGCGCCTCCTTCGACAACCAGCAGCACCAGCCCCCTGGCCCGGCCCCACCCCTTTCGGGGAGAGAGCAGCATTACTCGGGAACCAGTTATTTATGTATTTATTTATTTAGGGGAAGGGCTGGTGGGGGGAAATCATGTGCCTGCTCCCCCCTCTCCCCCCCCTCCCCAACCCGGTTTTTTTGCAAGCCGGGATGAATGCGCCTCAGATGTTGTTTCTGCTGCTATGATGTTGGTGGCTCGAGATCCCCCCTGGTTCAAAGCGAACCAGAGGCGCTGACATTGACAAGCGGGTCAGTTTCACGCTCTTGCTGCCCAAGCGTTGGGTTCCCCTTGGTAAACCCCGCGCAGAGCCATCTCCTGGGCCCCGCGGCAAGTGGTACCAGCAAGGGGATCCATCATGGGGTCCAGGCTGAGCAGACAAAGCAGCCTGGAGGAGGAGAGCGCCTCTGGAGAAGACTCGTGCCCCAGGTTAGCTAGGAAGGAGCCGCACAGGAGGGTGGAGACTAACCGAGGGGACTTTCAATTCGCTTCCCTGATCCTGAACTCCGAGAAGCTGTCCGGGGTGCTGAGGAAAAACAACCCGGCGCCCTACGTGAGGAGGGTGGGATGGATCCGAGAGATCCAGGCGACCATCCGGGAACACAAGAGAGAGCACGCGGTCCACATTCTCAGATTGCTCAGAAAGGTAAATGACTTAATAGTGCAATGGGGGAAAAAAAGTGCATGGAAAATAAATAGAAAGAGTTATTTAAAAAAAACCAAACCCCAGCAAGCAATGCCAAGAGAAGGGCACGCAAAGACTAAACTGTAAAAAAAAAGTGCATGTAAAATGCTGAACAAAGCAATGCAGACAAGGTGTGCTAAAATAAAAATGCTAACTAGCAAGAAAGCAATGCGGAAAAAAATGCATGGGAAAATGCTGAAAACCTATACATCAATGCAAAAAAAAAAAAAAAAAGCACACAAAAATGAAGCCGTGCAAACTAGCAAAGAAGTCACACAGAAAGTGCAAGCAAAATTAAGCAGTAAAAAAAAGCAGTGGAAAATGCATGCAACTAATAGACCAATTTTGAAAGTAAGCAAGGCCATTTAAGAAGTGCTTGGAGGGAAAAAACCATTGTGCTGAAAAAGCAATGTGTCAGTGCAAGCAGGTGCATGCAAAAACACAAAGAAAGGGGTGCTAAAAAAACAAAGCAATTCCTCCCCAACATGACAGAGCAGGGAAGGGGTTAATCTTGGGAAGGGCTGTTATGAACTGGGCGTAACTGAGTCTATGGCAAGACAATAACCGTTGGTCCTGTCAGTGAGAGGGGAATATGAGATGAGGAGGGGAGAGGGATTCGGATTTTTCCTCATTTTGAAATGAATTTTTCACATGGTACCTTTTGCAATGAGTTCAAGAGCTGCCTCCGTGAATGGAGCCTGTCGCAGCCCTTATTCACGGAGGGAAGCTCCTGATTTGGAGCAGAATCCTTTCCGCTTTCCCCATTGCTGTGTTCGACCCCAAACACTCCCCCCACGGAGCTACAAGGCGGGGTCGGATTTGCCCCTTTCTGGGGTGATTTGTGCACAGTCCTCCAGTGATTGCTCAGTGGAAGGGGGTGTGTGAGGGGCTGGGCTGTTTGTGCTGCTTTAGCAGGGCATGCAGATGCTGGGTCAGCAATCCCACTTTGGGTGTGGACGTGGGGAGAGGGAGGCAGCCTCGTTATTCCATACATCACCAGTGGCACGAAGGATGGCTAGAGGCACAGGAGCGCTGAAAGCTAGACATCGAGACATGCATCTTTGTCACTAGCATCTTACTAAGTCTCGTTGTGGGGGAGGAGGCGAGTTTAACCAGATCCCTTAGAAAGAGGGGGTGAGTGGGAGTTATCTGACCGTAACCACTGGGGGACACAACTGAATCTGTGCAGTTAGGGATTTTAGAGCCAAAAATCCATGACCCAAACTCCTCCAGAGAAGGACCTTGGAAAGCTACCTACTAATCAAGGCCATTTTATGCCAGAAACTAACAAGAGATAGTCAGCCCCCTTCCATAAATTAATCCTGCCTGTTGATTCTATCAGAATGGGCTACCAAGGAGCCTGGGTGCAGGCCCTGGATTGGGGTAGTCTATTTTTTTTTGGTCAAGGTCCAAATGATCAAGGTAAAGTCAAGGTCCAGACTCCAGAGAAAATACAAAACCAAAAATAATGATAAAAGTAAGTAAGTAAAGATTTCATGGTCCATCCAAAAACATCTGGTGGTCCGGATTTGGCCCGTGGTCTGCCTATTGACTGCCCCTGCCCTGGATACTGAATGTCTGTTTGAGGATAACCTAGTCAGGGAAGGAGAGGTAAGCGGGTCAGTGGATCACAGGCAAACTTGTTCTTGTCTGTCTCCATTCAGGAAATAAAAGGGAATATACAGACAATGCTGTGCCAAATTGATCATAAGGACACAACTATTACTGTCCTGGAACAGGTCCATCCACTCTGGTGTCCTGTCACAGACAGACAGGATCAATGCAGGCACAAGGGCCGCCCCCTGCACTTAAGTTTGTATTCTGTACCATAGAGGGACACTTCTCCCTGACCCCAATGGGTGGGCAGCTTCTGAGGACTGAAAGCCCTTAGAATTTCTTATCCTACCTAGTAGGTGTCATCCTTGTTCAGATAATTGTCTAATCCTCATTTGAAACATGCAACATAAGACTGATTAGTAAACTTAAAGTGTAAACTCTTAGGGCAGGGGCCACGTGTCTCATTTGTGCAGCGCCTAGACTAATGCGTCTAGGGCCTCTATGCACTACAGTATAACAATAATTATCCTGCAGCAGTAAGCTCCATAGATTCATTGTGTAAAGATTATTTCTTTTCATTAGTGTAAGGTCCTGATTCTACAACATTTGCTCGCACGAGTAACCTTACTTGAGGGATTACTCACATGAGTAAATAGCACTTTCATGAGCAAGAATTTGCAGAATTGGGACCTAACATTGTAGCTCCTTAATTTCAATGTGTCCCCTTGCCGTAGAATTTACACTACCGCCTACCTCCTTAACATACAGGCTCAATACATTAGTCTTTGTGTTGGCATAAATACAATATTTCCATTCCTTTACTTTAAATCATTTTGAGGACGTGTTCTACAGAAATCCGGGGGCGGGGGGGGAGAAGGGGTGGTTCACGCAGACAGAAGTTTAAGAGGGCAGGAGAGACATTATTCCAAGAAGCTTGCGGGGGGGGGGGGGGGGGGGGGGGGA
>QXTE01000240.1:1945720-2017247 GCA_003942145.1 Platysternon megacephalum | reverse complement strand
GGGGGGGCGCGGAAATAGGCTGCAACTTGCTTCTGAAATGCAGTGATGTGACAAGAAGGGACTTTTGTAGGCTTTGCCAGAGGCTGGAATTACAGAGTGTCATTTCCTATGGTGCTCAGAATCTTTTACCCAAACATTTAAACCCCTCTCAGATCTTGAAGTCTCCAGAAGGGTCATTAGATGGCAACTGGGATTTTCATGTTGAGTCATCAGGCCATCTGGAGTGGAAGGTCGTTTTGAAACCTTCCTTTGCACATGGCCTGACAGTTTCTTTTGGGTCCAGCTATAGGGCTGCCAACAGTCCCTTATTAGAAGGGACTTCCCTTATTTCTTGATCTCTGTACAACAAGATCAGGAGTTGCTGAGTGCTGCAAGCAGCAGCAAGAAATACCCCGGCAAACGTAGGTGAACACTGCTTAGTATTAATAAATACATAATATTGGGAGGAGGGGTAGGGCGGGGGTGCTAAGAATACAGTCCCTTATTTTTGAAATACAGTGTTGGCAACTCTATGCTAAGCCACGTGCCCCCCATCCTTCCCACTTCTGCAATTCCTCTGAGAAGAGCCGGTTACTAACTAACATTTCCCTTTAACTCACTTTTCCCCCTAGTCCCTGTCTCAGGATTGCCAGTTGTTGGGTGTTAGGGCAGTAACCTACCGTAAAGGATATAGGTTCATTCTCACACCCCCATGCTGAGTGGACACACAGAAATTGGACATCGTAATTGTCATGGCTGAGTCAGGTGGAGAGAATCCAGCCAACACTTATACCAGGGGTAGGCAACCTATGGCACACGTGCCAAAGGCGGCACGCGAGCTGATTTTCAGTGGCACTCACACTGCCCGGGTCCTGGCCACTGGTCCGGGCGCTCTGCATTTTAATTTAATTTTAAATGAAGCTTCTTAAACATTTTATAAACCTTATTTACTTTACATACAACAATAGTTTAGTTATATATTATAGACTTATAGAAAGAGACCTTCTAAAAACGTTTAAATGTATTACTGGCACGCGAAACCTTAAATTAGAGTGAATAAATGAAGACTCGGCACAGCACTTCTGAAAGGTTGCCGACCCCTGACTTATACTAACGACTACCTACTGCCCGGTGTGCTTTGTGATTTCATTTAGTATAATTGTTATTGTGCCGTTCCGTGGCTAACCGTCGACAGGGCCATGGGACAGAAATAGCATTATTGCCGTCCTAGCTTGGTCAATAGCATTGGTGGCAAAACAATTGCCTGGCCAGCAATTAACTGAAGAGAGTCTCATGAGCCTGTTAGCTGTTTAGCCTCTGCTTTGCCCTTCCAACCATTCCTCTCTGTCTGCCCTGAATGGGTGTGGAACATGGAAGCATCGGCTTCCACCTTCCTTACCTTGTATATTACAACCCTCAGCGCCAGTCTGCCATGGGACATCCCACTTTATACAGACGGGCTTACATTAACAACAACGGGCATGCAAGAGCCACACAGCGATGGGCACAGGTGGGGGTCTGGCGGCTGTTTGGAGGGAGTGAGATTCACTTGTCCACTATTAAGGGGTTCAACTTCATTTCAGACTCTACATTGGAACTACAAAAACTGTCCCTGTGCTGGGCTGCAAGGAGACAGGGAGGCTCAAGGAGCCTAGTAGGGGTGCTGGAGCTGGCCATCTCAAAGGGGACAGGGCAACGGGGTGGCTGTGACTGCCCCCTCCTGGGCACTGAGCAGCAGAGATGAGCCAGGGCAGAGGGAGCAGATGCCTCCCCCCCGCCCTCCGAGCCTCATTATTTCTCCTCCTGCTGCTGCAGTGTCCCACCCCTTCCTGTCTCCAGTGCAGGCTTCTGACAGCCATGCTCGAGCCCTGGATGTTTACCTGGCAGTTTTGTAATTTTATACTTTCAGGGCCAGTACGTGCTTTGACTGGCTCTATTCCATTACCAGGACACAGGCCAAGCAGGGCTTTGGGTGTCAGCACTGGGACAGCTCCATTAGCCACTGCAAGCTGCCATTTTAAAAACCAGGAGCCAGCTCCTCTGCGGGTGTCAATGCGCATGGCTCCATGACGTCGGGGAGCTGCACCAGTCTACACCAGCAGAGGATCAGGCCCACTATAATTAAGTTAATAGAGCACAAAAATGTAAATGGGTCAAAACCATAGGTCTGTGCTGTCTGCTAGTCACAAACCAAACTCTTTAAAACAATAGATTCGGGGGGGTGGGGGGGAGTGAAGGGGTGAGGATCGACTAACAAGTGCTTCTGGGCTGAAAACGTATAGACCAGGGGTTCTCAAACTTCATTGCACCGCGACCCCCTTCGGACAACAAAAATTACTACACGACCCCAGGAGGGGGGAACCGAAGCCTGAGTCCGCCCGATTCCCACTGCCCCGGGTGGGGGAGCCAAAGCCCGAGCCCCACTTCCCTGCGTGGGGTATGGATCAAAGCCAAAGCCCAAGGGCTTCAGCCCCAGCCAGGGGGCCTGTAACCTGAGCCCACCGCCCAGGGCTGAATCCCTCGGGCTTCGGCTTTGGCCCTGGGCAGTGGGGCTCGGGCTTCGGCCCCGAGCCCCAGCAGGTCTAAGCGAGCCCTGGCGACCCCATTAAAATGGGGTCACGACCCACTTTGGGGTCACGGCTTACAGTTTGATAGTCTATACCAGCGGTTCTCAATCTGAAGGGACTCTTTACAGCGACGTTATTTCCAAGCCTCTCACCTAAGGGCTATATAACAGGAAGGCAGATTCCTCTTTACCTGGAAAGCTCCAAAGGGTGCTGCCGAACCTGAGTGTTTATTTCGGCTGCAGGGTTTCCAGCCATGCCCCCCTTCCCACAGCTTTCTTCAGCTTTGTACTTCACGCTGTATTTAGGAGGGTGAGAAAAGGACTACAGAGCCTGGGCCAACTTCCCCGAAGTGTTATGGTCAAGCCAGGTGCTGGCATGATGCTCTGATGCGTTCCGAGCCCATGCCTAGGTGTCCATATCAATCGCCCTGTGTGGCAGCTTATTCTTATGTTGTTGACCCATAAATGATGTTGCTCAGTTTGCTTGGGGATAGCCTACTCCTGTACGAATCATCCATGCACAGAAGATGAGCTAACATGCACTCAACTGCGTCTCTAGAGCATGTGATCCCGTCTTCCTCTCTTCATTGGATTTGGAGCCAGTGACTCTTCCGTATCCTGCTCTCTGCTTGGGGAGAGGGGGTGGGGGAGGGGTGTTGCTTTTTCTCTTGCTGCTGTCCAGGGTCAAGATACACCAGTTCTCCCGTGGCTCTGTCCCCCTGGGGGACGCGCACGCACACAGCTCCTTCCTTCAGGGCTGCTGATTTCACCCTGCGCTGTATTAAGCACAGACTCAGCAGAGTAACGAGAGCACATGGAACACCCATTTGCTTGCTCATGTCTCCTGGCAGCAATGCACAGATTGAGCAGATGTCTTGTTTATTCCTTCATCTGAATCCTCCATGTCGACTGAACCAAGCCCCAGCATGATCGTCCCTCCCCCATGGGACTTCTCTCATTCCTCCCCCTTCCCTGTCAGCTCCCTGCCACTCCTGTCTTCACCCTCCTCAGAGCATGTTCTGCTGAGTGCCTCTGTTTCCTGGACAGGTTTCCTCTCTTCTCCTCAGTTTCTCATCCTTCCCGGTGCCTCACGGCATCTCTATTTACCTTTGCCATACCCAAGTTTCCCTCGGTTCCCATGGGGACTTCCGCCTTCCCTCCTAGCATAGAAAAGCCTCCCAAAGCTTGGTCCTGTGGATCGTCACACGATTTATCCTGTCACCCCCACCACCACCCAGGAGACTTTTCGTTTGCAAACAAACAGTCTCCCCGGCTCTCCTGATGTTCCCATTTAGCGCAAGTCACAGGATACCGTGAGCCCGCAGGTGAGCTTCGGGACCATCGTCCCGACCAGGGCTTGTGCCAGGGATGCTGAGATGAGAGAAGCAGGCTGCTGCTTCCCCATTGATAGTGTGAGAGCTCTAGGGGACAAACTACAAATAGATTCAGCACTACAGTTTTAAGGATCTCACTGCTGCTGCTTAGGTAGCCCTGTCCAGCCTCTGACTCATAGGCACTCACTCCCCCAGAAGAGGCTGCGGCTGAACTAGCTGTCAGCTCTCTCAGCGCTGGTGCTCCTGCACCATTCCTACGGGGACTCTTGCTGGAACAGGGCAGAGCTGGAGTAGCTGGGAGCTTGCCTATAGTCTCTCCTTCCGTGGGCTCCCGCAGGGAATGGAGTGACTCACCTTTCCTTGGCTAATAGAGTGAAACCTTTTCTACCCCTCATATGGTAGACAGACAATCTCCAGTCTAGACCAGTGGTTCTCAAACTTTTGTACTGGTGACCCCTTTCACATAGCAAGCCTCTGAGTTTGACCCCCCTTATGCATTAAAAACACTTTTTATATATTTAACACCATTATAAATGCTGGAGTCAAAGCGGGGTTTCGGGTGGAGGCTGACAGCTCACGATCCCCCCCTGGAATAACCTTGCGACCCCCGAGGGGTCCCAACCCCGAGTTTGAGAACCCCTGATCTAGACCAAGCCAGCTCTGTCCATTCAATCTGTTTTATCCAGCCATTCATCCAGATACTTAAAGGGCCCCCATCACAATAGTGCCTGTATCCAATATATTTCTGCTCCACCATTGTTAGGCAGCCTCCTCCTCCGTTGCTCAATCTATTTTTCTTGGGCCCTAGCATGGTTGTGTTATGGCTTTCACGCTATGTTTTTTTTAACTATAGCAACTGTAAGGGGGCCCTGAAGAACGGAGTCTAACCGCCTGTGTTCTCTCCTAGGACCTGGGATTGGAAGGTACGTGCCTCAGTGAAGTGCTCTACAAGAACGCAACTTTCCTCAACTTGGTGGACCCCATTTCCCACGACCTGCTGATGAACCTCGCTAGAGATCTGCAGTGCCCCAAAAAGGTGACGCCCACTAATCCAATGGGCCCTTTGGGAGAAAAAGTTGACCCAGGAATGAGCTTATTGAACTGACCAATGCCACTCCAATCTCCGTTGGGTTTGGCTTAGGATCTGTAGTTCTCTAGAACCAGCTAACCTACTCCCTTGGAGTGACACATCAATAAATAGATGTATATAAAGCAACAGAGAGAGTCCTGTGGTGCCACAGGACTCTCTGTTGCTTTTTACAGATTCAGACTAACATGGCTACCCCTCTGATTCTAGATTTATATAGAAGTCATTAAAAGAAAGCGTCATTAGAGTTTGTGTGTTAAGTGCAGAAAAGTCAGGAAATTCCCTCCCACAGCAATAGTAAACTCAGCCACAATGTGCATGGATGTTTGTGTACAAATGGGTGGAAAAATGCAGGTGCATCTAGGAAATCTACCCATGATTACAGGCCAATCTTCATCATGCAGGCCCTTGGCATGCATTCACTAACATGGTCTGGCCACACAAATAAGCTACACCCATGTAAAACTGGTATAATGGATTTCAGAGTAGCAGCCGTGTTAGTCTGTATCAGCAAAAAGAACAGGAGTACTTGTGTACTTGTGGAGGATCGAGCCCCCTGATTTGTGTGCCTGTCCTACCACTGCATTAGTGCCAGCAGAGAACTCTAGAGTTCCTTATTTAAGGGGGAGGAAAAATCAAATGACTGCACATCAGACTGAACAATGTATTGTACAGTGGGGTGGTGAGAGGCAGATGTGTGGGGCTCCAACTATAGTCCTGCAATCTCCCGAATATCTCTGGGGCTCTGCAGATTGAGTGTTCCTGTGCGTACATGCAATCAGTCAGACATTCAGATAAACGCAGGTACCTCTAGATAGATATCCTGCGAGCCCTCTGTGTGCACGACTCCCGTTTAAGTCAACCAGCTTTCCTTTGCAGGAGTGGGCTCTTGGGACCCCAGGTTATTGAAAGAGCTCAGGGCCAGATTTCCAAGGGCTCAGCACCCACATATTGGACTAGATATTTAAATGGGAGCTAACCTCATTTGAAAAAAAGCCAGATTTTTCAAGGAGTGCTTCGCCCCCGGTGTCTCCCATTAGGACACTCTGAGACAGATCTTCAGAAGAGCCCAGCGCCTGCCGTTCAGAGCCCCTTTGAAAATCTGTCCCCAAGTAAGGGGGCTGAGCTGATTTAAAAATCTGGCCAGTAGGGCCTGTTCCTGCAGTGCGCCGAGCTGCCCCAGTGACCCGAGTGGGAGTGGAGGGCACGCAGCACTTCGCAAGGTTGGCCCTTACATTGTTAAGGAAAACCCCGTCCAGCGTGCGCGTAAGGTGCTGTTTCAGCTCAGTTAGCGGTGCTGTGTGCAGGGCCGGTGCAACCATTAGGCAAACTAGGCGGCCGCCTAGGGCGCCAAGATTTGAGGGCACCAAAAAGCGGTGCCCAAAATGTCTGGAATGCTCACCCGGCGCCGGCTAAACCTGTAACCCTTTTCCTGCCGCTGTGCTGTCATTCCTCCTCCGGCCACCAGGGGGCGCTGCGCTGCTCCTGCTCTTCCCCAGGGCCACTGCCCCTGCTCAGCCCTGCCCCGCCCCCACTCCCCTGAGCTCTGCAGCAGGGCCAGGCCTGCACTCACTGGCTGCAGGAAGTGCAGAAACCCGGCCCCAGCCGCGCCGCCGGTGGGTGCTGGGGGGTGGTTCCCCCGGCCCTCCAACCAGCCCCCCCCGAAGCCTGGGGCCCCCCCCGCTACTCCCCCCGCGGGGGGGCTGTGTAGGGCCCCAGAATATTTAGGGACGGCCCCGGTACCCGCCACCCTGCCCACAGCCAGCCCCACACCCCCTGCCTTGCCCGCAGCCAGCCCCACACCCCGTCTCCAGCCAGCCCCACACCCCCTGCCTTGCCCGCAGCCAGCCCCACACCCCCTGTCTCCAGCCAGCCCCACACCCCCTGCCCTGCCCACAGCCAGCCCCACACACCCCTGTCTCCAGCCAGCCCCTCCTGCACCCCCGTGCCTGAAGCCAGCCAGCCCCGCACCCTGTCAGGTTATTCATTTATTTTCATTAAATATGTAGACTAAATAATGAAATTAATAAATTTTCAAGCCAAATGTGTATTAATTCTAATGAACAATGCCACATTATGCAGTATTCATTTTTGAAAGTGTACAACAGGGGTAGGCAACCTATGGCACGTGTGCCGAAGGCGGCACTTGAGCTGATTTTCAGTGGCACTCGCTGCCTGGGTCCTGGCCACCGGTCCGGGGGGCTCTGCATTTTAATTTAATTTTAAATGAAGCTTCTTAAACATTTGAAAAACCTTCTTTACTTTACAGACAACAATAGTTTAGTTATATATTATAGACTTATAGAAAGAGACCTTTTAAAAACGTTAAAATGTATTCCTGGCACACGAAACCTTAAATGAGAGTGAATAAATGAAGACTCGGCACCCCACTTCTGAAAGGTTGCCGACCCCTGGTGTACAATAAGCGATGCTCCGGGGGGAGGGGAAGGGGTGGGGGGCGCAAGGTGGAAGTTTCGCCTAGGGCGCAAAATATCCTTGCACCGGCCCTGGCTGTGTGTCAGACCCTGCTGCACGCAGGATGGGCAAAGGCAGTGTTCTTCCTACCAGCCCACATGGGACAGTTCAGTTATCCAAGCCCCAAAAGGTACCTGCACCATTTCCTGAATGCCTGACCCTGCAAACCCGCCCTCGCCAGACGTCCCATTGGTGTCAGTGGGACACGGAGGGCTCCTCAGGTCAGGAAGGGTTAGCTGTGGTAGGCCATTAGCTGTCACCTATCTTGGGTGAAGACCCACATCTCACTCCATCCCGTGTCAGGGTTTTAAGGCTGCAAAGCTCCGTGGATTACACTGCAACATCCCCAGCAAGCCAGACTGTCTAAATAGGCCAATGTCCGCATTTTGCTTTTCTCTGAGGGCTATGACCCATGTATTGCCCACAGTTATAAGTTACCATACAGCTCCTTCCAAGCAAGCACCTTTATTCTTAAGGTGAAAGCGTTGCAACAATAAAAACATACACATGCTAGAAAGATTAGCAGAAATCACTTCAAATCAACCTGCAGCTCTGGTAGGTTTTAGTCCTTCAAACCCCACGACTGGTTACAAATTCATCTGTCATAGATCCAGCACCGGACCAGACACTGCACAGATCAGCCATTTCTTTATACAAAGGCCCGAGCTGATCTTGGCCTTGTGTAACAGGTAATCATCAGACAGGGACCCTCTCCTCAGGGCACAGCTTTGAAAGGCTGAGTTTTTGCATAATTGGAATGGGAAATTTGCATTCACCTCACCCTAGGGATTCCCCAGGAAATCCTCTTTCCACTTATTGTCCAAAAAGTCCAGATTTGTCTGGCACATTTGTAGTACAGTCTTTTGAATTCCCATGTCTCATCTGTCCCATCTGCCCCCCGAGAGGTTACTTTTATGAATCATTGTGGGTCAGGATTGTATGTAATACAGTAAGGTCTTCCTAAGATATTGCAGGAAATTGCCCTGTCAGACAGATGCCTCTGTGCAGAGACAGACAGGTGGGCGGAGGTGGAAATCTTCTACCGCTTTCCCCCTCTTCTCTCTCACCCAACTCTGGTGTGGGCAGCTACTGCAAATATCCTGCAAACCTCTGCCTTGCATTCCCCATGCAGTCAGTCACACTCAAGGCACTAGAGAGGGCTGCAAAGGGGTTGCATTGCTGGACCCAGAATTCCTCCTGCAGCCAGGTTCCCACGGTTCATAGACCAGGGCGGTAGCCCTGCTTCCCTTGGAGAGGGGTGCAGTATGCTTTCCACTCCACACCACCTCCACAAGCCAAGGTAGGGGGTGGGGAGAGAAACAGGGACATATCTCCCCCCCCCCCCTCAGCTCTTTTCAGATAGCTACTGCTTGACATGGGCACTAGGTGGGATGCTGGCCAGCCTCTGCACAGGTGTTCAGGGGTGGGGGTAGCTACTTGCCCCAGGGCTGGGCAGAATCTGGTCCTCAGTGATGCTGCAGAAACTGAAGCTCTGCGATCCTCCCTTTTAAAACAAACAAAACCTGCCGAGCGCAGCTGGGAGGGTGGAGTTTGACAGGGCTAGAGTGGCTGTGCAAGGACAGGGATACAGTACGGTCCCGTGAGTGTTCCCAGCACACCGGATCGATTCTCCACGGCCGTGCACCTTGGTCACCATTCACACCTGTACAAAGTGGGGGATAACCCACTATTTAATCAGTGGGAGCATCTTACAACCACTTTGCCCTGATGTCAGCGACTCCACCACCTACTTGGCAATGGAGAATCAGGCCCCCAGAGTCTGTCTCCAGCTTCCACGGGCAGGGCCCAGTTTAATTCTTTACGGTCTTCATACCCTGGTGCTTTGCAAACGGCCTCCCTGTTCTGAGTCACTCCTAGCACAGCCAGCCTGATGGGTGCCATTTATTATTTAGTTACTACCAGATGTGCCTGATTCTCTAGAGACAGGAAAATAAGGACAAGATCCTTGCTCTGAGGAGCTTGGGCCCAGATTTTTAGTTTATTTAGGTGTTGCTCTGCTCAGCATGGCAAGGCCTAAGTAACTTAGGAGCCGAAGGGCTTGTCTACACTTCCAGTGCTGCAGTGGCGCAGCTGTAGCATTTAGGGAAGATGCTGTCTATACCAACGGGAGAGCTGCTCCCATTGGCGGAGGGACTCCGCCTCCCTGAGAGGCAGTAGCTATGTTGACAGGAGAAACCCTCCCATCGACAGTGCTGTATACATGGGGGGCTAAGGAAGTATAACTAGGTTGGTCAGGGGTCTGGATTTTCCACATAAACATAGTTTATCCCACCATAAGCTGATAGTGTTGACCAAGCCTCAGTCTCATAGAAGCCTGAGTCCCATTGACTTTCAAACCCCTGAATCACTTCTCAAAAGGGGAGTTCGCCATCTACGTCATTTGGGCCTTGCAGACACGGAGCAGAGAAACATCCACATGCCTTTACAAATTTGGGCCTTACAATCTAATCATCATGGCGTTCCACCATGGGTATCCAGTACTCACAGAGATCGTAAGCAATCCCTTCCCCTGGAGCACTCAGTCTGTTGGGATGGACTGTCTTGGGCAGGGGTTCTTCACAGATTTCATTCTGAAAAGCCCTTGCTAAGAATCCCTCTCCACACGCTGCTCAAGTCTCAGAATGGTTCATCCCATCACAAAGGGCTTAGTGTGAGACTCTGTGCTCTAGGGTGGCTTCTTATACAAAAAGAAAGAATAAAACACGTTCAAAAAGAGTTACATTTTGAAAGTGTGTCCACAGGGGAGCTCGGCTAATGCCTTTCCCCACCCCGGCCCCAAGTTATACTCCCTGGGACAGGTCAGGAAAACAGTTTTCTTTGAAATTTTTCATGTTTTCACAGAAAATCCAAAACACCAAAATTGTGGGGGTTTTGCACAACCAAAACTTGAAAAAAGTTTCCCCAATTTCGGCAACAGGAAAACCAATGTTTTTCATTTTTTGGTTGTCAAAAATGGAAATTTTTTTGGCTCTTCTATAAAGCCTCCAAGTTTTCAATAAAAAGGGAATTTCCCTGGTGAAAGTTTCCATTCAGTTGAAAAACCATTTTCCATCCCCCCAGCCTGACCATCTCCTCATTGCTCTGCTCCCCCATGGAAACGTGCTGTTGGATGTATTGGGCTGATTGCAAAGAGTTCCATTCCCACGGCCCATTCAGTGACGTCACAGCTCTGTATGCTTTCTCAGCGGGTGGTGGAGTGGAAGAATATGTTTATATAGAGTTCTGTTTGTTGCCCTGAAACATGTTGATCATAAGCTGTTGCGGGGTTCTGTAAATGGAGACAGCTTGCCCATTTTATAGTTTTAACTGTATTGTGTAGCCAGTAGCATATGCTGTTTTACTGGTGTGAGTAATGTCGTATGCTGTGGCATGTTTGAGATGGAGACCCTGGGAGGGCTACAGTGAACTATGTAACTGGGGAATGGGATTTTATCGTCTCCTAGTAAGTCTTTAGCCTGAACTTTGTGTATGTTTTTGCACGTTTTCAGGTGCAATGGTAAAGTGGGGGTGGGACAAGCCAGTGATGCAGGATGACCTGGGAGCAGGGAACTGGCTGGATTCCAGAGCTGTTCAATTCCAGATCTTCTATCCTGTGCAGTGTTTGAAGGCGCAAATATTTTCCATGGATGGCAAGGGACAAGAAGGCTTCATGTATAGAGCTGTAGTTAAGTTGCTACATTTCCCTCCCAGAGGGCAAAATCCAACAATCCCCCCATCCCAGAGCATGCCCAGGGGTTCAAATATAAATACTCACCCCCACTCCACAGCCAGAGCAGGAACTACCTATCAGAGCATTAAAAACAGATCATCCCTTCTGGACAGGAAGCCCCTTGACAAGAGGGCGACTCCCAGCCCTGCTCCCCCGGGCCACGTGCTGCAGGGAACCATAGGCACTGCAGAGAGAGTTTACAGTGTTTTTTCCCCCCCGTGGTCTCAAGCCTGACCTGAGGGGAGGAGCCACAAGCCTTCCCTCCAGATTTGAGGGTGGGGTGGGGGCGTTCCCTTTCCTAAGCCCGACTCCCAGCTCTGGAGTTCCTGTCACTAGTGCTCTTTCCCCTTCCCTTTGCTTCCCCCTTTCACTCTTCTGTTTCCCACTCCCTTTCCCCTGCCCATTACCTCACCTTCTACTGCCCCAGTCCACTGCCCCATCTTTGCTTTTCCCCCTCTCTCTTGTTCCTGTCTCTATCTCACCTCCCTGTGTGTCTCATTCCCCTCCCCATCCCATCTGTCCTCTCTGAGGCTCTCTAGAGGTTCCGCGTTCTCCCGGTGGCCCAGGAGCGTTTCCAGGATGCACCAGAGTCGCGGAGCAGGAGGCTGAGCTGTCCCTTTGTTTCCAGGAATACGACCCCTGGAAGTCCGTGGACAGGATCTGCAGGCAGCTGATTTACCACTTGAGCCCTCACTCCACGTGGCATAGGCACGGCCTGCCCCGCAGGAAGTCCCAAGCATGGTGAGCAACTCGGCTGGGGAAGGGAAGGGAAGGGGATGGGAGGGTAGGAGGGGATCTGCTCGGTCACAGCCAGCTGGGAGAGGCCTCTGTTCACTGCCGTGGTGTGTGCTAGCCCAGCCCTGTCTGCACCCTCACGAGCCAAGAGAAAAACCACATTGAAAACACTTGGGTGGCAACTGAATGCTTCATTTGATTTTGATCTCTTAAAGGTACCTCAGCCAAATTGTTCATGGCCAATTTATGATGACCTCTTAGGCGTCATTTGTTGTTATTTCTTTATGGCCCCCTAAGCCTTGAAGTTCCCACAGCCGCCCAGGGGGAATTCCATCCAATAACTCTTGAGTTCCTGCAATACGGACAATGCTTCCTGGAGGACGGGGGGATGTGAACGCTCTGGGACTGTAACTTTGCATGAATTCGGTGTTGGTGGAAGGTGCGAGACGAGTAGCACTGGGGACTGACATCCTCCGCTGCCCTGCAGCTCAGGAATAGCTGGCCGCAAGCTTCCACCTGCTGCACCTGATTCTGATCTCGGTTACAGCAGCTTTACCCCTCTGCAACTTCATCCATTTCAGTGAAGTTACTCCCGATTTACACAGTCTGCCACGGAGTAACCATGGCACCCTGTTGGGACTGCACATGACTTTCCAAGACCATCTTCTAGTGCTCTGCTGAGACAGGGTAGCCAGGTAATGCCATTTTTTGGTAGTGGACTTGTGTGATCTGTCTCAGTATTTCTAAAGGTGTCTGCTCCCATTGGTATCTAAGCACTGATGCCAGGGAACAGGTGTCTGAGACATGCTGTGGACACTTACACTTGGGGAAGGGGACCAACACCACCAAACTCATTTCTCATGGGCCACCAAAAAGCCATCAGACAGCAACAACTTCTAGCTACAGCTGTCCCAGGCAGGATTTAAGCCAACAGCTTCACAGTAAAAGGCTTCGTATCCTAGTAACACATCCTGGGAGCTTTCCTAACCCGATAAGGTTTGTCTCCAGACGTTAAGAGAGCCCACCACTTCACTGCTCACCCTGTTCCCAGAGCCGTGCCTGAGGCCCTGACATCAATCATTCGGGATGCTGAGGAAAAGACAGAAATAAATAAAAGGAGACTGGGCTGGCTTCAGCCACATTCACATGCCAGGAAGTGACCTCAGCATTAGTCAAAAGACAGGGCTAAGTTGACCTCAATTCGGGAAAGATGTTTGATTTTCCAGACTCAGAAACATTGACACAAATAATGGTGAATTAAAAATATATCCCACTATGGCGCACTAAATGGCAGCTTTCAGTTACCTGTTGTAGTTTCACGTGAAGAACCAGAGGTAAACATGGAAACCCCCCTTTTTGATGCGGTTGTGGTTTTTAGCCTAACATTTAGTTCACAGCAAACTGGGGGCTGGTATACACTGAAAGTTTACAATCAGCATAGCTGTCTTTCTCAGGGGTATGAAAAATCCACACCCCTGAGATGTAGCTCTGCCAACCTAACCCCCAGTGTAGACAGGACTAGGCTTGATGGACGAATTCTTCTGTCAGCCTAGCTACAGCCACTCGGGGAGGTGGATTACCTACACAAATGGAAGAACCCCCCTTGGCGCTGTAGTGAGTGCCTACACTGAAAGGCTACAGAAGATACATGCATGGTCGTGGAATTGGGGAACCACCTGAAGAGGTAGAGTGGGAGGGAGGAGGTAATTGTCTCCCCAAACCACCTCTGAGTAGCAGGCCGCCGCCATTACCCTGAAGAGACCTAAAGGTCAGTGAAGGTGCCAAGGGGGGCTGTTATGGGTCAGGTGGAGTTGGAGGGGCCTATGGAGGGACAGACTGGCCTGATTCCAGTGCAAAAAGAGAACTTTGGAGAGGAATCTGAAACCTGGTGTGTCTGGCCTGGTTCTACGTATCAGTGCGAAACCTCCCCTGAGCCCCAGTTTCGGGACACAGTGAAGCGGTTTCCTCGTTAGACTCCAACATCAGCGCTTGATTCGGCTCTGCTGGAATTCTACAAGGATTATAACTGGGAAAAATGCACCATCCCATCCGATACAGCATCACAGCACAGGACGAATAGAGCAGGGGCAGTGAATCATGTACAAGTCTGCAGTTACATACAACCCTGCTTTGAGATCAGCACAACAGCAGCAGCAGCTGTAACCAGGGCTTTAAAATCTCCCCAGAGGCCTGGTCACCTGGAGGATCCAAGTCCAAACACAGATGCAGGCCTTGACGTTTTCCACAGCCTCCATTTCCAGCCGCAGCACTTGTGTGGTCAGTAACACACAGGAATAAGCAGTGAGACAACAGCTAGGTTGTGTACGATCGAGGGAAATGTATGTCGGTCCGAAATGGGCAGCGCTACCTTGCAATCAGGTATAGCTAGGAGGTGTTAGGGTCACACTACAGGCAGCCTTCCTCAGTTTCCCCTCCAGATTACTCAAATAAATTTCACTTCATTTTTTTCCCCTTAGGCGAAATACACCTCTCCTGGGAGACTGGGCTTATTAATACAAAATACACTGATAATTACTCCAAACCCCAAAACAAAGTCCATTCAGAAGTGCACACAACCCAAGATTTCTCTTCGTCCTCCCAGACCACCCTGTCTGGAGACTCTGCCACAGCTTCCTCAGCGCAACCCTGTTTCCTCCCCCCCCCCCCCCCCCCCCCCCCCCCCCCCCCCCCCNCACCCAATTCCCCTCAGGTGGGGCTCATCCTGTAATCATCGGCTAGAGAGCATGGAGCTAAGCCAGCCCTGGAGTAAGCCACCCTGTTACATACCCCACCCTGCACTGAAAACCTTGCCCACCCCAGGGCAACTTCTACTTGAGGGAATTTTTCTTCTTTTCTTCCCTAATTACTGAGGCCTTCGCAGCTTGCCGGACTGTTTTCCATCTGCAAATCCTCTAGTTCTCCTTCAAGTTCGCTCGTTTCCCCTCAGGGCCAGCTCCCTAGCTTCTTCCAATGCAGCCAATTTCTGCTGGCTTCTCTGCCGGAGAGCTCAGACTTTCTCTAGCCCCTCCTGCCAGCGCTGCATTGCACAGACTCAGACTTTAAGGCCAGAAGGGACCATCACAATCATCTAGTCTGACAACCTGCACAGCACAGAACCTCACCCACCCACTCCTGTCATAGACCCATAACCTCCAGCTGAGTTACCGAAGTCCTCATATCTTGATTGAAAAGACTTCAAGTTACAGAGAATCCACCATTTACTCCAGTTCACATCAGCAAGTGACCCATGCTCCAGCTGTAGAGGGCAACACCCACCCCCCAGATCTCTGTCACTCTGACCTAGGGGAAAATTCCTTCATGACCCAAAATATGGTGATCAATTAGACCCTGAGCTTGTGGGAGACCCCCCACCAGCCAGACACCTGGGAAAGAATTCTCTGTAGCAACTCAGAGCCCTCCCCATCTAGTGTGCCAGTTCTAGCCAATGGAGATATTTGCTAATAGTAGTCGAGGATGGGCCATATGCCATTATAGCCAATCTCATCATACCATCCACTCCATGAACTTATGAAGCTCAGTCTGGAAATAAGTTAAAAAAATTTTTGTCCCCACATCTCCCCTTGGAAGGCTGTACCAGAACTTGACTTCTCTGATGGTTAAAAAACCTTCATCTAATTTCAAGCTTAACAACATATTTATGACCAGTTTATATCCATTTGTTCATGTGCCAACATTGGCCCTTAACTTAAAAAACTCCTCTCCCTTCCTGGTGTTTATCCCTCTGATGTGTTTATAGAGCGCAATCATATCTCCCCTTAGCCTTCATTTGGTTAGGATAAACAAGCCAAGCTCTTTGAGTCCCCTCTAGTAAGGTAGGTTCTCCATTCCTCTGATCATTCTAGTAGCCCTTCTCTGCACCTGTTCCATGTCTAAGAAGGATGAATTCAAACTGGAAGATCAGAATTACACACAGTATTCCAGATGAGGTCTCACCAGTGCCTTGTATAATGGTGATAGCACTTCCCTGATGCATCCTAGGATTGCAGCCATGAAAAAGGCTAATGCATCACATTGGCGGCTCAGTCATCCTGTGACTGACCAATACCCCGGCCTTTCTCCTCGCCTCTATTGTTTCCAACTGATATGTCCCCAGCTTATAGCAAAAATTCTTGTTGTTAGTCTCTAAATGTATGACCTTACACTTTGCACTATTACATTTCATCCCATTTCTATTACTCCAGTTTTCAAGGTCATCTAAATCTTTGTGCATGATGTTCTGGTCCTCCTCTGTATCGGCAATACCTCTCAACTTTGTGTCATCCGTACATTTTATTAGCTCACACACTTTGTGCATCAAGGTCACTAATGAAAGTGTTAAATCAGATTGGTCCCAAGACCGATCCTTGAGGAACTCCACTAGTGAGCTCCCTCCAGCCTGACAGTTCACCTTTCAGTATGACCCACTGTCGTCTCCCCTTTAACCTGTTCCTTACCCACCTTTCAAGGCTCATATTAATCCCCCATCGTCTCTAATTTAACTAATAATATCCCATGCGGAACTGTATTAAATGCCTTACAGAAATCCAGGTAAATTAGATCTACTGTGTTTCCTTTGTCTAGAAATGCAGTTATCTTCTCAAAGAAAGATCAGCTTGGTTTGGCACGTTCTACATTTGGTAAAACCATGTTGTATTTTATCCCAATTACTGTTTACCTCTATGTCCTTAACTACTTGCTCTTTCAGAGTTTGTTCCAAGACCTTGCCTACAACTGAGGTCAAACTAACAGGTCTGTAGTTTCCTAGATCACTTCCCTCCCTCCTCCTTCTTAAATATAGGCACTATATTTACAAGTCTCCAGCCACAGGCTATGACCCCTGAGTTTACAGACTTCTTAAAAATCCTTGCTAGTGGACCTGCAGTTTCATTGCAAGAGGTGCTGCCCTGGCTGCAATGTCCACTTTCCCTGCAGCCTCAGTGTTGGCCCCCTCTCCCGAACACTAATACAACTCTGCCATTCTGTGACCACCCCCACATTTGGGTCACATTTCCCCAACAGCCAACTGGGCCTTTGTTTCCTTCCTCCGCTCAGTCACAGTACTGAGCCAGCACCACCTCACTTGTTTCCCTCACCTCCAGCAGCCAGGGCCAACACCCTTCTGCGAACACACAGACTGTTCCTCTTTGACTTGCCCTCTCGGTTTGCAGGGCTTCTCCTTCCTCACAGACCTCAATATTCAAGGGGCAGGCCCTCTTAATGTGCTCCGTCTTTCCACCTCTAAAACATTTGGGTGGACCCTTACTCCAGGTCCCTGCCCTCCCAGGGATCTGGGCCCCAAACCCCACCACCTGTACCTTCTGCTGCATGGCTCACTGTACCTTCTGCTCCCGCTGAGGAACTGCCTGCATCCATTGCTGCTGGTCTTCCAACAAATGACTTATTCCATTCAATTTGTCCCACACGTTCAGTTTCTCTCCTTGATGGGAGGGGCCCTGGAGGATCCTGCTGGCTACACCAGTTTTAACCAGGCTGGTTGCCTCCTATGCATCCCCTCATGGCTTAGGGCCACACGAGAGGCAGCCTGCCTCAATTTCCCCTCTTGGGCTGTTCAAATAAACACCTGTTTTTTTCAAATAAACTTCCAGTTTTTTCTTGGTCAAGAGAGACCCCTCTTTAGGGACTAGGCTTATTAATATCAAATAAACTGTAAATAAAACCCCAAGCCAAAGTCCATTCACATGTCCACACCACCTAAGGTTTTTCTTCCTTCTCACAGGCCTCCCTGCCTAAAGAGCTTTCCTCATGCCCTACAGACTCTGCTACAGTGTCCTGAGCTTACCCCCTTCACTGCAACTTCCTGCTCCTTGCATACTACACTCACCTGATTCCTCTCAGGTGGGGCTCATCCTGTAATCAGGGCTCACTTAACTCCAGGCTCTCCAGCCTCCGGGCCAAGCCAGGAGGCATGAAATAACTGACTGACTCTCAAACAGGGATCTTTTACTACAGGTGTTTAAACTGGCGTTGAAGCTGGATAGAAACCGGTTTGCAGACACTGCCAGGAGCAGGAGACTTAGAAATACCCACTTCCCTTTCAGACCTCAGGCCTGGTTCCCCACTGCCTGGTCATTTCCAGCTGTGCAGAGTGCGTGTAAAACCCTACCTAATGCTCCACTCCCTCTCTCATGCTGCTGGTAGCGTTTTCACCCCCTCAGTGCAGAATCTGCCCCTCTGCAGTGTATTCCTGGTGCCATAAGCCCTTCCTACCATATGGCTGCACTGAACAAAATGGGGGAAGTGTCAGCTTCTATTGAATCAAGTTCAAAGGCAGATCCCAGGGCAGCTGGGAAAGATCAGGGCAGGGAAAGCACATTCAGGGATGAGCTCTCCTCTTGCCTTCCCCATCCCCTGCCCTCTTTGGCTGCTGGTTGTCATGGAGCAGACGCAGAACGCCCCTGTTCTCTTCTGAAATGCGATTTCCACTTTCTGGCAGCAAGTCAGATGGGCCCGGAAGATCATTAACAAGCCCTGCCATGGAGAGAACTGGGAGCATCTGCCAGGTATTAATTATGTTTGGGCTGTTATGGAAATATAGTTATGGGGGGGGGAGGGGAAATGAAATGGAGGTTGCCACATTCCAGGGGGTCCATGCACCAGCCTTTCATCTCCAGGAGAAAACCAATGGGTCAGAATGGAACCAGGTACGGTCCTGTCCTCAAACACTCCAAACTGCCCAGTAAATCACACACTGAACTACCCAGGAAATCCAAAGGTAACGGGGAGGTATCTTTTTAGACACATTTCAGTACAGCAAGGCTGGAAGTGTTTAATCCTCCTTTGTATGGATCAGACTTCTACCTCGCAGGAACAGTGAGAGGTTACCCAGACTATGAAGCATGCCATTGTAAAACCCAGTGAAATACTTATGCTAACACACTATGTTAGTAAAGTGCCTCCGTCATGCAAGGAGTGTCAGAGCTTTAAGTTTCTCAGTCTGGACTTCATCTTCCATAAGGACCAAATCCTGCTCCCAGTGAAGTCAAAGGCAAAGCTCCCATTGACTCCAGTAGGAGCCCCATGTTGTGACATAAAGCACACTCAGCTGGTCAAACATGAGCTGTAGCCATGAGTAGGGTCCTACCAAATTCACGGCCATGAAAAACATGTCACGGACTGTGAAATCTGGTCTCCCCCATGAAATCTGGTCTTTTGTGTGCTTTTACCCTGTACTACACAGATTTCACGGGGGAAACCAGCGTTTCTCAAAGTGGGAGTCCTGACCCAAAAGAGAGTTGCAGGGGGGTCACAGTTATTTTAGGGGGGGTCAGGGCGGCTGAAGGCGACGGCTGTTGGCCGGGCGCCCAGCTCCGAAGGCAGCGCCCCGCCAGCAGCAGTGCACAAGGGTGGCAGTACCATACCATGCAGCCCTTACTTCTGCACTGCTGCCTGCAGAGCCGGGCAGCCGGAGAGTGGTGGCTGCTGCCCAAGGGCCCAGCTCTGCAGGTAGCAGCGCAGAAGTAAGGGTGGCAATACCATACCAGGCCATCCTTCTTTCTGTGCTGCTGCTGGCTGCAGCTCCGCCCTCAAAGCTGAGATCCCGGCCAGCAGCTGCCGCTCTCCAGCTGCCCAGCTCTGAAGGCAGCGCTGTCGCCAGCAGCAGCGCAGAACTAAGGGTAGCAGTACCACAACCCGTGCCCTATAATAACCTTGTGACCCCCCCACAACTCCTTTTGGGGCAGCATCCCTACAAATACAGCAGCATGAAATTTCAGAGTTAAATAGCTGAAATCATGAAATTTACAATTTAAAAAATCGTATGAGTGTGAAATTGACCAAAATAGACCGTGAATTTGGTAGGGCCCTAGCCATGAGCCAACGTGCTGTGGGCCATACAATGGATGGACACAGTGCTCTGCTCTGTGGGGTAAATGCCTTCTCTTCTAAGGCACTGCTGTGAAATCCTGCATAGCCATAGGTGCTAAAGTAGATCATTAAACGCAATGGCAATGCTCTGTCATCTATCAGCTAACAGACGGTGCTTGTAATGCGCTAGCTGATCCCGAGTCAGTGGGAGTGGTCAGCATACAGAGCATCACTCAGGAGCAGGGCCCATGGCTTTACCTGTTGTGTTCCCCAAGCCAGCCGGCATAGTAAATAGAGAAACACAGAAGCGGAGTCTCATTTCAGTCCAAAGGCCTCTCAGCAGCAGCTGCTATCTGTATGACACCATGGGGGATGCCCAGCCCATTCTTCATGTCATGTGTCACCTCTTGGTGATGTGCTTGGTGAAGCAGTTATGGAAACTGCTGGGCGAAGGCCCCCACCTCCCACTCCAGTGGGACATAGACACTTGCTGCAGCGAGTGGCAGCCTGCCCGATTCAGGGGATGGTTCGCAGCACATGGGCCTGTGCAGTTTCACCCAGCTGAGAGAGTAGCCATGACATGTGATCCTGCCCATCTCATGTTTAGCCAGGTTTGCTTCACTGCAAGGTAACGGTCTTAATGCTGCTTTCACTCATGCGGGTGTAAATCAGGAGTAATTCCACTGCCATCAATGGCATGGCAGTGGGGTAAAGCTGGTAGATGGGAGGTCAGAACCAGGCCCAATAAGTGTTCCAATTATTATTATTATGCTTTTAGTACATGAAGAATGTCAGGGGTCACACTAAGGGGGAAAAAGTGGCGGTACTCTTCCAGGCTCCACCCCCACCCATGACATCAGTTTGAGTTCCTACTCACAACAGCTGGTGTAGAACTTTGTAACATGAGTGTCCCTCTGCTTTCTTCCATGCCTTAATCCGCCGTGAAATCGTTACCACTGTTCACATTTGAATTATCAATCATAGAATATCAGGGTTGGAAGGGACCTCAGGAGATCATCTAGTTCAACCCCCTGCTCAAAGCAGGACCAGTCCCCAGACAGATTTTTGCCCCAGATCCCTAAATGGCCCCCTGAAGGATTGAACTCACAACCCTGGGTTTAGCAGGCCAATGCTCAAACCACTGAGCTATCCTCCTCCCCTATCATTAGGCTTCAGAGCGGCAAAATCCTAGCAATGTAGTGGGATTGTTCATGTGTCTTCCAGACCTATTGTCTGGTTCGCGCTTCTCCCCGACCTCCAGACATCACTGCATCAGTTTACATCGGAGTCACATTTTGAAGGTTTCTCTTTGCTACCATGAGTGTTAGAGCCTTTGGAAGGTTGCTGTTGTTTTTAACGGAAAGCTTAGATTCTGCAGCACTAGATTTCGCCACCAGGGGAAAGCCCAGCCTTACCAAACCACAACGAAACAGCTCAGATCAACCGCCGAAGAATGGGACGTGCTATATAACCCAGTACAAATCCCTTCAGAGCAACGTGTTTGTACAGCCTATGTTATCACTAGCACTGAGTGAGCGTAATATATTCGAGGGCATTGTGTAACTCTAGCTTCAGCTGGTGGTTAAATTGAAAGTTATGGTAAGAAGAGCAATAGATCAAGAAATTATTTTTCTCCCGGAGGTTTGTACCGGGGGATGTTGGGTGATAAGAGCGCCACTGAGAGAGCAGTTTGACAGATGTGGAATTTTCTCACGTTATTCATTACTGTTTTCAGAGGTTTCAAGGCTTCGTTAATTTAGAAGCACCATGCAGTCTGGGTTAGGAGGGGGGTGGGGCTGAAACAGCCACCTGCACGGATATTCCAGTGCTCTTCCCCCAGTGCAACTCCAATAGCCGAGGTGCTCCAGCTCAGGAGTGAATGGCACTGGCAGCACTTTGCAGGAACCACAGCCCGATGTGCATGGGCAGAGCTGAATGGGAGCCCAGGAATGTAAGAGAGAAGCTGAAAGTTAAGGTTGAGCTGCCTTGGCAGAGCTGTGCAAGGGAAGCTTGTGTAGCATCCACCTGCTTGATTCCCAGCTCTGGACAGTTCTGGCTGTGTCTTGCTTTCATGAATGTGAAGGACTAAATTAATCCATAAAATAAGCAAGTGACAAGGCAGGGAGTGGTGCATGCCAGTAAGAATTTGCACTTGCAGAATGGGTAATTGTGGATACACGGGTATTTGCACCCACACTTTCTGGTTCTGCGAGTGCAGATGCATTTTTGCAGATGTGGCTATTTGCTTTTGCATGTGCACAACTGCGCAGTGCATCAGTATTTGAAAATGCAGCCTGGCTCCTTCCTCTTGGTTATTGTACCTTGAGCACCCGCTAGAGGAATCTTCATGCTGAACCACTTCTGCTAAACCAGCGTTGGATGGAGAATTGACTGTCCCTTCTGGATACATCTCACTCTTTCTCCGTAATCATTCTGCAGTGCCCAGATGCTGCAGTATTAGAGGCGCTTTAGAAAGAGAGAGAGAGAGAGAGAGAGATTCTGGAAGGGGGAGGCAAGAAAACAGCTCATAGGGGCTTCAGAACTTTGTGTTTTTCCAAGAGCATCACTCAGTGCCCTGGATGACAGTTCTGGCAGATCAGAATAATTCGTAACACTTACACAGCGCTATGTGAATATTAACTAAAGCATCCTCACTACATCCCTCTGCAGCAGGGAAAAGAATGATCAGTATCCCTCTTTTATAGATGGGGAAACCGAGGCAGAGAATTGAAGTCAGTTTTCCAAAGCCACCCAGCCATTCGGTGGCGGAGTCAGGATGGGAATACAGGCCTTCCTGACGCCCAGCCCTGGGGTTATTCCTCCAGATACTCTGTCTCCCATGGGCCCGGATGTCAGCCAGACCAAAGCAAGGTGGAGAGGGGCTGATGGGAAGAGGCAGCATTTGCTGCTGCAGGGCAGGGTGAGGGCAGGTGTTGACTCTCCACCTTAAAGCACAGAAGAGTCCCAAATTCCAGGTGCCCCCTGTCACTAGGACACAAGGCTTGGGGAAATCTCACCTGTGAACCCTGACACCCAGGATCACTAGAGTCTCCCACAAAATGCACCAGGGAAAGCGTTTACCGGGCGGGTTGAGAGGGGCTGTGGCTAGTGGCAGGTTACGTTCATTGTGCTCCTGACAAAATACCCTGGCAGGGATCAACAGACAAAGACAAGTCTCAAAAATTGCCATGAGGGCAAAGAAAGCGGGGGAGTAGCTGGAGGGTCAGTTGTTAAAGGGTGGGGAGTGGGGTGCCAAGTGGAAGAGGGAATGGGAATCAGGCAGGGAATTGCATCTTCAAAGCTCTTACGTTGCATGCAGCGTCCTTGTGCGGTCGGTGTCATTATCCCCCAGGGGAGACTCGGACAATGAGGGGAAGTGACTTGCCCTAGGTCACAGAGAGAGTTGGTGGCAGAGCCAGGAGGAGGAATGGTCCTGGCTCACAGATCATGCCTCTCTCAGTCGGCGAGGGCAGAGAAAAGCCAGGGAGGGCCAAGGGGGAAAGGTTCAGGGCTGGGTCATTGGCTACTGCCAAACCCCAGGCAGTACCAAAGGAGCGATGCAGGGAGGGAAGGTAGGGCAGAAGTCCACCTTTGTGCTCCCCACCCCCGTCCTGCAGCCAGGATCGCACGGCTCTCCCCAGGGCCAGGTAGAGCAGCTGGAAGGTAATTGCTTGATGGAATCGGGCTGGACGTTGGGCTGGAAATGGGGCCCAGGTGGATGGTGAGAGCTAAATGCTGCCTCTTCTTGTGCGCCGATGGCAAGTTGGGAAAAGCAGGGCCCAGCCACGGAAGAGGTGCTTACGCCAGCCCGCGGGGCTGCATTTGGGTTAGTTCTGCTCATTTTCATATCCTTTTGGTGCCTGGCCTATGCAGCTACAGAACCCAGGGAGGCAGATTATGCTAACAAGGCGACTGAAAAGGGCCCCGTCCTTCCCCTGAACCATGCCTAAAATCAGAGGAATAGTTCATATGGGTCTTTGGCTGGGCTGTGCGTGGAGAGGAGCTGCCAAAACCTCGCGCTTCTCAGCTAATTAGCCTGTGGCAGCGGCTCCCGTTACCAAGGGCGGCTGTGTGCTGACGGGAGGCAGCAGCAGCACAGGGAAATATTGTGAAATGTTTACGCTGTGGATGCAGGGGACAAAAACAGAAAAGGCAAAAAGGGAGCAGGCTGGTAATTAGCCAGGGAGACAGGCAGTGGGTGCCTCTGGCAGCTGAAATCACAGCTGGCAGGGGCTGCGCCAGGAGCTGGGACTGGCTCAGCAGGACAAAGGGATTGAGAAGCCCAAGCAGCTTTTGGATTTGGAGTTGGGGTGTATGGTTAGACCTGGCTTCTCTCACCAGTCTGTCCATCTGGGAAAGCTGAGGAGGGATGGGCATGGCCTGTGTCACTCAGCAAGGCAGCCCGTGCGTCAGTTAGGGAGCCACATGAAATCCTGTGCAGACCCCCCTTAGCAGAAATGCTGGTGTCCCCAACACAGGTCAGGTGGGTTGAAACTGCAATGCTGGGGCCTGCCTTCTCCACTGGCCACCTCTCAGGTTGCAGCGTGCTCCAGTTTATACGGAGCCTCAGGCTTCTGGCAAACTACCCGGGCAGCCCTCAGCCAGGCAAAGTCTGTGCCAACGAAACAAGCCCTTCTGAGCCCTCGCAGCTGTGGGAAAGAGCTTCTCTGTAATCCGCGCATTGTGACAGTGCAGCCGAGCCGCTGCGGCATTGCACGATGCCTGCCAAAGCGTGCAGCTGAGGAGAGAGGAGAGTTGAGCGGGGGCCAGTGGTGGGAATCAGTGCTGATGGAAAGGAGCCAAGCCATCCTCAGAGACCCAAAGCATCGAGAGGCTGAGGGGAAGCGGGCCGGGTCCCAGAGACAAGGTTCTGCCGATTCCTGGTAGACAAGACTTAATTACTTGTTGGCTGATTCTTTCATCGACAGCTGCGAAGCTTCCTGCATTAGTTAAGCACCAGTTTCCAGGAAGCCGGAGCGCTGACTGAGGCAGTGTGCAGAGCCTGTTTGTTATCCAGGAGAAAAGCAGGGGGAGGCAGGGGGAATGCAGATGGGCTGAAGCCTGTCTCTTGTCGCACTCTTTCCACCGCGACTGGCTGCCTCCTCCAGAGCACATGGATGCCCAGGAGCCGGCACGCCCAGCGTGCTGCTTCGTCCCCTATTGGCCAGCGTGCTCTGTTTTCCTGTCTGAGGGGAAGGCAACATACATCGCAGGGAGGATGTTTACACTTGGTCCTGGGGTTTCCTGGGTTCCTAAGGAATCAAGACAGGTGCCTGGGGCGATGTGAGTTTCAAACAGCCAGGTTTGCAGTGCTGCAGGGGACACAGGGCCCAGGGAGACGTCTGGGAAACGCAAGCTGAAGAGCGAGCTCAGCACCAGTCATCTTGTGGGCAGGGCCGGCGCTCCCATTAGGCGACCTAGGCGGTTGCCTAGGGCGCTGCTATTTTGGGGGCGCCTGCGCCCCCGCCGCCCGTAGAAATTTGGGGGCGGGACCTTCTGCCGCCTAGGGCGCCGGCAAAGCTGGCGCCGCTACTGCTTGTGGGTGGGATAGTTTTAGATTCATAGAGTCTAAGGCCAGAAGGGACCATTGTGATCATCTAGTCTGACCCCCTGTAGAACACAGGCCAGAGAACTGCCCCACAATAACTCCTAGAGCAGGTCTCTTAGAAAAACATCCAATCTTGATTTTAAAATGCTCAGTGATGGAGAGTCCACCACGACCCTTGGTAAATTGTTCCACTGGTGAATTACGCTCACCATTAAAAATGTATACCTTATTTCCAGGCTGAATTTGTCTAGCTTCAACTTCCAACCATTGGATGGTGTTAGACCTTTCTCTGCTAGACTGAAGAGCCCATTATTAAAATATTTGTTCCCCTTGTGGGTACTTATAGACTGTAGTCAAGTCACCCCTCAACCTTCTGTTTGTTAAGCTAAATTGATTGAGCTCCTTGACTCTACATGATTAGACAACCTGCCTTGTAGTGATCATCATTCTCCTGATTCTTCTCTGAGCCCTCTCCAGTTTATCAGCGTCCTTCTTGAAGCGTGGGCATCACGCCTGGACACGGTATTCCAGCAGCGGTCGCACCAGTGCCCAATACAGAGGTTGTGGGGTGGGAGGTGGCTGTGGACCAGCAGCCCCCATTAATGGAACAATATGAAGGGCCGGCTCCCCTTGAAGCCATGGCAGCACCGCCCCCGATTTCAGTGGGAGCAGGTTTGGGCCTTCCCAGGGAGTGGGAGGAAGGAGTCAGGGAGAGAGACCCCAGGGATTGTGGGATGGGCTTTGCCAGGGTTCTGACTGGGGTCCTGGGGAGAGCCAGGCCACTCACAACGGAGAAGAGACATATAATGGCACAGTGGCTTGGATGGTGCTCGTCAGACTGGCAGGCGTGTTGCCATCACCTACCCAGGCCCGCTCTCTGCCACTGAGGGCAGAAGGCATTTTGATTTCTCCTGCCCAGGGGGCTGATCATTCTTGCCTGTGTTCCTTGCTCAGGAGAATGTGACTTTTCTCTGCAAGATTTTGGGAGGCCGTGCCAGGGTTGGGTAACCCAGGCCTAGGCACAGGGGAGGGATTGCTGGGGGAGCAGGGTGGCCAATAGGTGCACAGTTCCAGCAGTCTTTGCCCCCCAAGGAGCCGCTCCACAGCTGGGAAAGGGGGGAGGGCGCAGTCTCACACCCAGCCTGCTGCAGAGATCACAAGCGCGTGCTCCATCTCTGTATTAATGGGGCAGATCCTCCGCTGGTGCGAAGGGGCATATTGACTTCACTAGAGCTCGGTCAGTCGCCGCCAGCGGAGGACCTGGCCTACCATTGTCAAAGCGCTGTGCTGTGGGAATGGAAAGCGTGGTGATTATGCACCTATTCTGTCTCACAAAAAGCTTTCAGGGGTTGCAATTTTCAGGCCATTGTTACTAAGAAGTTAGGAGATAATAGAGGACCCATTTCTCTGGGAATAACCTGGTATTTTTCTCTTCCGCTGCACAAGGAGAGGAGCATTCCGGGCTCGGTCTGGGCATTACGATGCAAAGCCCAAGGTGAACGCAGGGCTGTGGCTGGGCTCTGAAGCGCCCTCTGTGTTACAGCAGGGGTGTCAGGATTGTACTCTCCAGGAATCACAGCAAGGGAGGGTGCATGAGCAAAACTGGAGCCAAGCCCAGAACCGACTGATGTAAACCAGTTTTTTTCCATTGTCTCTCGGGACGGGGCAGGATTCCTTCAAGCAGGTAGGGAAGGAGACACCTGTGAGCAGGTCACTCTGTGCTCCTCACGGTCAAGGAGTTCCAGGTCTGGCCCTGGGAGAGAGAGTTCCATGCCTGGCATGTAGCCAAGCACCTGTTAAAACAGCTGGGTATGGTGAGAGCTGTGTCAGCAGCAGCTCAAGCACATGCCTCTAGCTGCAGCTTCCACAGCACCGTTTAAAGCAGGCTCGTTTAAAGCAAACAAGGAGATGCCAACACAGAAAAAGGGGTGGGGGGAGGGAGCGGATGCACCTTTGAAGCCTCTGAAATCCAGAGGGATGAAGCAAGGAAACTCAGCACCACCGTGAAAGAGTGAAAGACGCAGGCAGGCACTGCGGGCAAGAGAAGGAGACTCACACAGACGGGGAAGAGCCGTAGGCTGGGACTGAGGGAGGATGGCTTAAGTGAATTCAAGCCAGCAGCAGCCCTGGCTGGAGAATCAATTCTGAGAAGATAATTTGTCTGCTTGCTAAGGCCTCCTCTGGGTCTTGGCTTCTTGCTGGGGCAAGACAGAAGGTACCTGCTCCAGGCGGAGTGGGATCCGTGACTTATTGCTGCAGTTTGCACCGAGGGAGCCACTGGGGTTGTAATGGATGTCTGACGCACAACTCTGTGCAAGAGGGGAAGGGGAAGCCTGGCCCGTCCGAGCTCCTCGCAGAATATCTAGTTCTTAAATTATACCCTCTTCTTCTGCCCTCACTGACCCCCATTTTACACCACTGGAGCCACTCCTCATTTACACCAGAGAATCAAGCCCCATCAATCACGTTATCACTTCTGTCCAGCCCAGTGTACTTGGTGCCTCTCCCCATCCAACCCATTGAGCCTGGGAACTGTGCTCTTCCCGTGCGACCCGATAATCCAGCACATCCAAGAGATACTTCCCTCCGGTTTGGCTCTGGTGCATCCCCCCAGACAGCCCAGCGGGCCTGGCCCTAGCCTGCGTCTGATGATCAGTTCGGGCAAACATTTAAATCTGCTGCTCAGCCAAATGCCCAGCATTGCTGAAGGACTTAAAGAATGTCAATAAATGCCTCATCCTCCTCTGTGTTTGAGATTTCACACAGCATCCCCAGGCCAGATCAAAGCCTCTGCATGGGAAGAGCATTTTCCTACCTTTGCCAATATTATACGGCATTGTCAGTGACAGACTAAACAAACGTGATTCCTGGGGGGGGGGGGGGGGGGGGGGGGGGGGGGGGGGGGGGGGGGGGGGGGGGGGGGGGNCCCAGGGATCTGGCCAAACCCAATGTGGAGGATTATGCACTGCCGATCTAAATTCCTACCACTAGTTCAATGGCAGCTCCATTTCCATAAAGGGGCCATGCAATTTGTGCTCCTGATTCTTCATGGCCTGGTACCTCGTAGTCATTGATCCTGTACGAAGCGGGTGTTACATACTCCCACTGGGGTAAGCAAGCAGAGTTGTGATATGGTAGGTTTGACACCCCCTTTGCACAAGTGCAAATGACGCCACAAGTCACCATCAGGCTATGGAGTACTGGGTCTCTGGGGATGTGTGTGTGTGTACAATCGATGGGAGTATACACACAGTCAGCCGTCATACATACCCTCTGCAAACCTACTGCACAACCAAGGGAGTCGCACAGCACATAACCAAGGCCACACAATATAGTGTGTAAGGCACTTTGGGGTCTGGCGCCACTTGAATGTAAGATAATTATTATTACTGAGGCAGCACAGCAGGTGTTTGACATTTCAGCTCACAGCTTTCCGTACTAGGCCTTAGTGGGGGAGAGTTTCCCAGGGAAGTGCACAGTCATTTAAAACTAAACCAGACAAACACGAGTAAGTGTCGAGTAGGGACTAATTCTTCATGGGCAGGGAGACGGATGGGGCATCCTGGCAGGCCTTTTCCCGCTCACATTTCTGTGACGCATCAGAGAGTATCCCAGAGTCCCATGTGCCCTTTGGGTGTTACGTAGCCATTAATGCACATTTATATACAGCTGCTCATGGGGGATTGTTATAGACTGAAGCGCATGGGATAACAGCATCAGCTCTGGAATATGGAGCAGGGCTATAGAGGTGGTGTGACAGCCTAAGGATTACTGCTAACTCCAAGAACACGGTGGCGGTCCTGCCTCCTGCGGGTTGCATTTCTCTGCATCCCCATTGCGTCCTCTGAACAGCTTTGCAATGAGGTGCGCACAGGCTGCAGAGGGGCGGCGCTAGAAATGGTTTGTTTCTTCTTAGGCCCCAATTCAGCATGCGAATAGTCCCATTGACTTCAGCGGGGCTACTCACGTGCTCCAAGTTAGATCCAGCGGGGCCCTATGGTGAGGAAATTGCTCCACAGCAGGTGACTCCAAGGACAGCCCTGAGGCTTGGGAGCCCTCTGCACTTGATTAGGGACCCAGCAAACCCACAGACGCAGAGCAGTGCAGACCTGGCCATTTGTTAAGGGTTGTCACCATGGTTATGTCTAATGTGCTTTGGTAAAGCAGAATCCGAGATGCAAGGATTTGAAGTTAATTAAAGTCACTTTAGAACCTGATTATTGGACATCCTCCCCCCAGCCAAAACCCACCCCATCATTCCCACGGAGTTCTGTGCAGTGGCCCAGCAAGCCTGTGGCTAGGGCTGGCCAAGAGGAAATGCATGAGAGCAAGATATCTAGTAAGGGAAGTTCTGTCCAAGGAAATGTTACTTGGGTTCAGTTTCCAAACTCCCTCCCCTCCCTGTGTCCATATTTCTAACGAGCTCCCTCTCCTTAGCCTGAAGACCAGCCTGCAGAAGAAGCTGAGTCAGGACTCCATGGATTTATCAGGTATTCCCCTGACCATGCGGGATGTCCACCGCATGGCCTATTACCTACAGAATAACGGGGACAACCTCACTGCGGTGGACCTGAGCTTTACCGAGATGACCGATGACATGGTGCGCCTGCTCCTGCCCTTCTTCTGGGCGCTGCCCAAACTCACTCACCTTTCCCTCAACGGCAACCGGCTGACCCGAGCCACCACGAAGGAGCTGACGGACACCATGAAGGACATGAACAAGTTCCCGTGCTTGGCCTGGATAGACCTTGGCAACAATGTGGACGTCTCCTCCATGCCACAGCCTTTGCTGGTGGGCCTGCGCAAGCGCCTCAGCCAGCAGACCACACTGCCCACCATCTACGAGTCCCTCGACTGCGACGCCGAGCTGTCCGGTGGACACGAGGCCAGCCGCCAGGAGGAGGAGGGGTGTGTGGCTGAAGACAAGGACACCCCATGTGACTTCCCCCAGCAGTGCTGCGAAAGGTGATTCGGCAGCAGGCCGTAGCTGTCGGACTGACGCCGTGGCAAGGAGAGCTCGGAGTACAAACACAATGCAGAAGGCCAGCTTCACCGGCTTCCTTTGGCGCTTCTCTTGCCTTCACTGACATCCCAGACTTGCCGTGTTCTCAGTGAAAGCCTGCCCCCCTCCCCCACTGCCAAACCTATCACCCCCATTCCAAACAGGAAGCTGATACTCACAGCGAACCTGGCCTCGGAGCAGGATCTCATTGGAAGATGGGAACTGAGCTGTAGGATTCGGCATATTCCCCAGAGGCTATTGAAGGGAGCGGTGGGGGAGGAAAAACCTAAACAAAAAGCAACGTCTCCTAGGTTATTTCCTTTCTTCCTTTTCCTCCTTGTCCTGTCATTGTTGGGGCCTGAGACCTGGAGTTGTGAGGTGGGAGCTGCCCCAAGGGTTGAGGGTCTGTCGGGCTTTGTTGAATGCATCAGAGACTGGAGTCAGAGCCCAGCAGAGCGTGTCTTCCCCTTGAGCCTGGCTCAATATGTTTTTTTCATTGTGTGATTTGTATTAATGTCCAAACAAAGGGAATTGCAATCAGAGGCCCAGCAGAGTGTGCAGGCCGGGGAGGACACGTGACATGGAATTGCAGTGTCAGGATATTTAGGGGCAGGGTATGTGTGTGCATTGGTGGGAGTGTGGTGGGAGGCGTTGATTGGGGGGGGCAGGGGACAAGGGGAGGGAATAGCCATTCCTTGTGGATTAACATGATCAGTTTTACAAACTGTGCTTTTGTACAAAACCAACAAATCAAAACCAAAAGAGAGGAGGGGGGAAAAAAGCTCACGGAAAAGTCCATTATGGTGGGGGTTAGGGGGCGAGATGTGGCAAAGCTGCTGGGCCCGGCCCAAACTGCAGCAGAACTTTGGGTTGCTCCTTGTTAGACATGCCGTGCATCTGACCATCTGTAGCCAGGGTTTCCTAATATTATAGATCTGCTGGGAACGGTCGAGTCACCATTACTAACACCATCCAGGAAACCCAACCAGCGATGCAAGATTCCCAGTGTTTTCCACATTGCCATGCTGTATGTGAACACAATAAACGGTTCTCTTGGACACAAGAGTAAAGCACGAATGCCGTGTGTGAGCGTCTGGGTTATTTGTGCCTCTAGCTAGCTGTGCACTGGCTGCAAAATATAGCCCAGTGGTCCTGGCGCAATGCCCAGGCGGGCACTGCTTACATGAACAGCACCAGTGCAATTCTCTTAGCACACTTGCAGCACTCTGGTTCATACTATGGGAGAACCCAGATGCCCTGATCAGGACTAGGGGCCCATTGTGCAAGATGCTAGTCTCTTGTCTGAACCACTAGACAACACCACCTCTGTTAACATCATGGAACTAATCTACAAACTCATCTTTCATAGACCTTGAATGGCCTTTCAGCTTGTGTATGCCACTTTACTTTAACTCAGCATCATTTGTGTGTCAACCAATTTTCTCATAAACCTCAAAAGTAGTCATAGGCATCCAAGTGTAGGGACTTAATGCCCATCACCCAGAAGTGTAACCAGAATCTAATGATCTCTTAGATTTTGTACCTATGTCCTTAAAGCAGGCTAACGGGAGTCTATCAGGGCTGTTGATACCAGCTCGTTTGGCTGCCTGCATAGAATCAGCATTCTGGAACGTCAATTATCCACTTATTCCAATTCCTCTCTCCCAGAAGTGGCCACTTAAAAGTTCCAGGAGAAGGTGCGTCAAATCCTCTAATGCACCTCACCGTGCAACGCTGTGCCAGAGGGGAAATTTCTTCCTGATTCTAGTTGGGACTTATACTATGAACCAGGAAATCCATGGCGGCAGCTGGCAGGCCCAATAGTTATAGATACCCACACCTCAGCATGGGATTTGTCTGAGCCACGTCAGAGCGATGTTCACTCATAGACATGCACTTGGTTGCTCAGTCAGAGAAATCTGGTGTCTGCCTCTGGTGATCTGGTTGGCCAGCCTGCATACAGGTGAGAGCAAAATAGAGAGGGAGGCTAATGGCCCAGTAAAGATAAAAGGACAAATCTTTAGGGGGCTCTGGGTCCCACTGCAACAGGGCCCCACAAACTGCTCAGACCCACTTCCTTCTTGTGAGCAGGCTACATTTTATTCCAAACCCATCCACCGTCACATCACAGCTCTAACCTCTACTTCTTTCAGCCCCTCTTTGGTAGGGCCCGCAGAGGAAAGGCACTTGGGCAGGCACAGCTCCTGCTCACTCTTCATTCCAGCTCACCTAGCCCTGTCCTCTTCCTCTGTAACACCTCCTTCCAGGCAGGCTGGTCAGTTGAGGGCTAATTAGTTCCTTACCTCCCCAGCCTCTCCTGATTAGCTAATTATTCAATCAGCCATCACTGAGGGAACTAATGGAGGCGACAGTGAGCTGAGTGCTGGCCCAGCTGTCAGATCTCTGCACTCTGTCACACCGGGGGAGGGTGACTCACTCACAGCAGAGGCTGGTGCCATCTGGAAGGTAAGCAGACAGACCCCACCCAGGTTATTCCTTGGCTATGTAACCCAGAGGCACCCCCTGTGGGATGGAGCACACTGGGCAAATTCCTGAGCTCTGTTATGCCAGTGTAGCCTCATCCACTGAAGCCAGCAGAGTCCCTCCGGATTTACAACGCTGTGGCTGAGAGCATAAGCACCGACCAGGTCATGAGGAGAGGAGAGAGCATGCCCCTCAAAAACACCTCCATGAGCCCTGGGAATGGGGAGCAGTGCAAAGCCAGATAAAGACGTGCTCAGAGCTGGAGGGGAGAGAGGAGCTTACGGGAGCAGGATACCGAAGGAGTAACAAAAGTTGCAAATAAGATTTTAGCAACCTACCAAATTGTGTTGGGGTTCAGGCCCAGGTGAAAGCCGGCTCTTCTTGGATCCAGAGCAGTTGGCCCATGTCTGCTGAGCCGAACTGGCGAATCCCGTCCTGAGGATGCCCTCCCTTTTACGCCTTCCCCCTAGCCCCAGGCTATGCAATTTTCAGTTTAGAAAGCTGTAGGTGTTCTCACATTGTCTAGGTTGTCAGATCATTGGCATAGGCCCATGCTAGAAAGCACCATACACACCTGTGGCTCTGTAGAAATAATGAGTAACTATTTCCAAGAGGTAAGGACGCAGCGAGCAGCTGGAAGCACCAGCTTGTACGATTTATTTTTATACAATGTACTTCAGAATGGAACCTGTCCAGGTATTTTTCCTACATTGAAAAGGTTATTTATTTATATTCATTCTTCATAGCAAGTAGTTGCGAGGTATCTGTTTTTCTCCCCCAGGCAGGCGTGCTGGTTTCTTATTGTAGGGTTGCTTCTAAAGGCACCAATTCTACTTCCATTTGTTTATTTGTATAACAAACGAGGGAGAAAGAAACTAATTGTTTTTGGATGCGGCCTCCCATCCTGCTCCAGTCAATCACACACATTTAACAGATATAAGAAGGAAAGTCTAGTCTGACTCTCACAGTCTTGACTGTATCCTGTCATTGCAATATACTGGTGGCAGCACAGCCATTGATGGCAGCTGCTTGGGAGCCAGGCAATCCGCGCTCTGTCTAGGCAGTAAGGGATGATTCTTAACAGACAAATGGAATTTGTTTTTCCTCTGTGATGAAACCAAATATTTGCTCCTTGGCAGAGAACTAGGGTGAGCAGACAGCAAGTGTGAAAAATCAGGACGGGGGTGGGGGGGTAATAGGAGCCTATATAAGAAAAAGACCCAAAAATCAGGACTGTCCCTATAAAATCGGGACATCTGGTCACCCTACAGAGAACTGATAGGCCAGGCTGATGCTGCATGGAGCTAGGTAGCTATTCAAAATACACTCTGGGCTTTATTAGCCAGGCCAGCTCTTTGGAAAATCAAGAATGCATCAAACATCTTGACTGAAGTGTGAGTCACTGAGGGATATTTTAGTGAACTATTTTGTTCTCCTTCAGGAAACTCAGAAAGGGAAACTTACAACAAGAGAGACTTAGGTTAGATATTAGGAGACACTTTCTAATGATAAGGATAGCTAAGGGCTTGACCAGGTTGCCTAGGGAGGTCGTGGAATCCCCAGCATTTGGAGGTTTTTAAGAAGAGGCTAGACAAACACCTGGCAGGGATGGTCCTCAGCACACAGTCTGGACCAGATGATCGCTCAGACCCTTCTAGCCCTACATTTCCATGAGTCTGTTAAACTGGATCAGATTCGGATCTCAGTTATGCTTGTGCAAATCCTCACTATGGCGCTGTATGGTCACAGGACACCCAGCTTTTGTAGGTGTCCTAGGGCTGGTGGAGAAAAAGTGCCTTGCGGCCCGCAGCGAAGGAGGCGGCCTATTGCAGCCAGTAACCCAGCCAGTCACTTCTCGGTTTAGACGGCATTGTTCCTTCCAATCCCTTTCTAATGCTTTGCCCATGCCTCGTTTCAGTGCCCT
The DNA here is from genome assembly GCA_003942145.1 of Platysternon megacephalum. Taxonomy (NCBI): domain Eukaryota; kingdom Metazoa; phylum Chordata; order Testudines; family Platysternidae; genus Platysternon; species Platysternon megacephalum. The sequence continues at coordinate 1,982,559 of QXTE01000240.1, read as the reverse complement.
GCTGTGAACTAAACAGGGGTGTGGACACTGCAGTGACGGGAGGCATATGAGACTCTAGATAGATTGAAACGGCATGGGCCAAATTCATGCCTGGTGTAACTCCACTAAAGTCCATGGAGTCACACACAGATGGGAGAGGCAGGGAAGAGACAAACCAGCTTCATCTCCCTTTCTGGTCCAACAGATCGGCTTCCTGGCAGGAATAGAGGGTTAGCGTGGCCCCCACTTCCTTGCCATGCATGATTGTTCTCGCTGAACCCCCACCTGTTTTCACACAGGCCAGCGCCAGTTTGCTGCCGTTTCTGAAGCAATTCTAGTTCCACACTTCACCATCCCTTCCATTTTGGGAAGGGCAGCGATGCCCTTTGTCCTACACCACTTGCCCCCTTTTTTGTGCATTGCAGTGGCTGGAGATCCAGCCCAAGGGCTGTCAAGAATTCACAGAGGACATCACAGCACATACCAGGCCTAAAGAGGGGAGGGGATAACAGGAGTGGAGGAGAGCACATCTGAGTACTTAGCGGAGTTCAGCTGGAATCTGGACGGCTTCTGCTCCTTGAAGACAGATGACCCCATCACACCCACCAAAACATGGACCTTGGCTGGGTGGCTTCCGTTCCAAGCTCTGCCTTAGACCTGCTGCGTCATCTGGGGCAAGTCACTTTCCCTCTGTGCCTCTGTTCCCCTTCCACCATTATCCTGCCTATGTAGACTACACTTCCTTTGGGGCAGGGCCTGTCTCATGCTATATGTCTGTGCAATGCCTAACACAACGGGATTCTGATCTCAGGAAGGCCCTCTTGGCTCTACTGGAATACAAATAACAATAATCGGTCCATGGCCCTCATCACTAGTAACGCACAGTTCGTAGACTGTGGCACAACGTTTCTGTGTAATAGATAGTTATAGCCACAATGCAAAAAATATCACCAAGGGACAAAATGTAGCCAATTGTGAAATAGAATGACATGATTGAAATAGATTCCACTGACTGTAAACTAGGGCTGTGAGCACAGTCTAAAATTAGTACATGGTTTTCCACAGGTTTTATAAAGTCCCAGAGAGCCAGCAATTGGGCTGAAGTAAAGCATGGTTACCTACCCTGTGGTTCTTCAAGATGGTGCAGTCCAGGCAGATCCCAGGACCTGCCCTCCATTCCCTCTTCTCAGAGCCCTTAGCTACCACAGACATCAAATTGCAAAGGAATTGAGGGTATGTCTACACTACAGCTGCTACAGCAGCAAAGCTGAGTCCTACGTCTATGGGTTTTATGACACTGTAGTTAATCCACCTCTCCAAAAGGCGGTAGCTAGGTTGACAGAAGAATTCTTCCATCAACCTAGCTGCATCTACAGTGGGGATTAGGTTGACCTAACTATCCCGCACAAAGTGCGAAATTTCTCACAACCATGAGTGAAGTAGCTAGGTTGGTCTAATTTGTAGGTGTAGACTAGGCCTCAGGGAGGGGTGTAACTGCTCCATCCTTTATGCCCTTGTCTAGGAGCCTCAGGAGGCAAAGGGCAAATGTGTGGCCCCCATTGGGCATTGCTATTCTAAAGTCTCTGGTCTTGCACATCTAGTGTGGAATCCACACTGACACATACTCCAAGAAGAACATAAGATCTGATCTTCCCCTGGTATTTCAGTCCTCTATAATTGATGCTGTGAATGATCTGTTTGCCTGAGGCAGAATATATTGCAAAGATGCAGCAGTTTAAAGGATAATTGCCAAGGAATTGTTCAGGGTTTGGAAGGGGGAATCTTTGTGAGCCCAATGCTCAGGCACAGGCAGGAGCGCCGCCAGCTTTTTGCCACCCTAGGCGGCGGAAGGTCCCGCCCCCGAAATGCCACCCCCGACAGAGGCGGCGGAAGGGCCCACCCCCGAAATGCTGCCGCCGACCGGGGCGGCCGAAGATCCCGTCGCCGCCCCCCCAAATGTTAGCGCCCTAGGCGACCGCCGGCCCTGGGCACAGGCTTCTCTTTCACAGCATCCCAGCGTGACATTGGAGGCCTCAAACTAGCACTTGCAGTGGATGCCGAAAATAGGAATTTGGGAGCTTGTGTCCTAAACTAGACAGAGAATTTGAAAACTGAGCTTCTTGTGTTAATTTAACTGTTGGTAAATGGAACAAAATCTAGTCGGCAACATTTCAATCCCTTAGGTAATCAGATATCCAGGCTTTGTTGGTATTTTCCCCATTTGCCTGTGTACCAATGCAATAGCAATATGGGATGAAGGGATCTATTATCCTGTCTCCAATAGAACAAAGACACTTAACGTGTAGGGGTCAGATCCATGCTACCAACTGACCCCTCTGTCTATTGGGAAACATGCAGAGGGGAGGAGAAATGTGACAGGACAGCCTGTCATTATATATAGTAACTGAGGAGGGAGGTAGAGAGTCACGCATAAGTAGTTAGGGATGGAAGAGACAGACAGAAAACATCCAGTCCATCCTTCTGCCAGGGCAGAACTCTTCCCCTGCCAGTACATTTGCCAGCGCTTTGTCTAGTCCAGAGAGCAATGAAAGCCTCCAGCACTTGCAAGCCATGCAAATAGGCTTTCACCGATTCCCTTGGAAGCCTAAGCCACAGCCTAAATACCCTGCACTGTCTAGGCTTTTTTCCTGCTATTTACCCTACGTTTCCCTTTCACCCTTAGATTATTTAGGGTGGAACATGCAGGCATAAACTCTCTCCATGGTTCATGTTTACACCATTTCAATATTTCTATATGCTTCTATTCCCTGCTCTTCACCTCTGCTATGCTTCCGCTTTTCCATTGTATTCAGACTCTGTGAATCTCCTGAGTGCATGGGGGTAGAACCATGGCAAATTTGGTCCATTAACTAATTATAAGCATAAGAAAAATAAAGCAACACATCCTAACAGATACCTAGAAAAGGCCCTACCTCCCCACACATCTATTGCCTCTTCCCAAACTCCTACGTCCTTCCACCACACCCACACCCATTCACTAGCAAGATGCAAATAAACAAAACTCAGCTCTGAGTGACACTGCTACATCCTAAACTGAACTGGACTGAGCCCTATCTACCTTAGGCCATGTCTACACGTACAGCGCTGCAGCGTGTGGTGAATGCTCTATGCAGACAGGAGAGAGCTCTCCAGTCGGCATAGCAAAACCACCTCTGCGAGCAGCAGAAGCTCTCCCACCGACAGCACTGTGCACATGAGCTCTTATGCCGGCGTAACGTAAGTCGTTCAGAGGGGTGGTTTATTCACACACACACTCCGAGCAATGTAAGTTATGCCGGCATAAACTGTAGCATAAACGTAGCCTGAGATACTTATCCGACCCTTGCGATGGTAGCACTGGAATACATTGTGGTTGTTAATGTGTTTAGCCTCACAACACCCCTGTGGGACAGGGTGGTGCTATTAGCCCCATTTTTCAGTGTGCCACACGGGTTAAGTGACTTGCCTAAGGTCCCACAGGAAGCCTGGGGCCAAGCAGGGACTTGAATGCAGGTCTCCCAAGTCCCAGGTTAGTGCCCTAACCACTGGCTAATCCTTCCTCATTCGAGTGAGCTGCTGGATTCAGTTATAATCAGGACCATCGCTAGTCTGACAGGTGATATTTCCTCTGCCCCCACCTCCAAACCTTAAGTTAGCCAAAGTTTCAGGAGTACTCAGCTAGGTGGGAAGGGGGAGGAAGGTAATTGGTTTGCACCCATCTCTACAAAGAACCTACTCATCTCTCTCCAACCGTACTTCTTTACCCACTGGAACTGCTGGCATTTTCATCTCTCACTCTCATGCTTTGTGAATCAACTATTAAAAAGCGTGACGGGAAACAGCCTGAACAAGCTCCCTTTTGCGTGAGCCAAACAACACTGAAGGAGTCATTTAATTCCATCTGCTCAGAGACTCAATTGTAGCCCTCGCTGTGTTACATTAAAAACACACACACACACACACACACAGAGACCACCACGTTCCCTCCCAGCCACCTGGTCTTCCAATGGAAACACACCTGTACGTTCGGAGAACTGCTAGCTAGGATATCAACTGCAGAGCAGCTGCTTCTTTTGGGGAAGCCCCAGTGTCTCTGCTCAGTGGAAGCCAGAACGCCAGGGGAAGGCCTGGCTCCAAGTGTTTTACCCCAAAAAGGAGGGTGCTGCGGAAGTTTGGAACCCGAACGCCAGTGATTGAAGACCAGCTTTCTAAAGACTAAAGGGACTTTAGACTTAGAATATGCAAGTGCTGCAAATCATTTCAGGCCATGCTGCACCTGCCCATTGCTACTGTGCTTTACTCAGACCTACAGGTATATAGCAGATGCCAAAGCATGCGTGGACAGGGTGCTGCATGCACATAGTTACTTTGCAGCACCGGGGCTCCTGGCTAGTTAGAATATTGGCACTAGCAGCACCTAGCCTCTAAAGCAACTTCACATTTTCATGGCTAGTCAGTACAGCTCCTCGAAGGAGGCATAAGCATGATGTGTCAGGGTGGAGAACCAGATGCGTGGGGAAGATCCCAGCAGTGAGGAGGCTGTTGTGTTTGCCATATCCCCCTACACATTTCTGCAACTGGGGCTTGAACCAGAGCTCAGGGGCCTTAGGCTGTAACAACACTAAAGTGATCTACAGCTGCAGTAGGTGAACTAGAAGGGAGCTCTGTTCCAGACAACCCAGAAGGGACAAATCAGTCCTATCCCTGACTCCCTCTGAGGCCCCTTCTGCCTCAGTTGCCTTCTCTGTAAAATGGGGATAATTGTACCTGGTTATGTCACAGGGGCATTGTAGGAGGATTAGTTAGATAGTTAACTGTTGTTCAGTCTCTTTTATACGGTATCCTTCAGACATTAGCTGACTGAGCTGATGGCTGGACCTGGCAGAGAGAACTTAGTTAACTGCACAGCTCTTCTAAGAACATGAGACCCCCCCGAAGAAGGGGCCTGTTTACATGTGATGCAGCTGAAAAGCAAGTTATGGCAAACAAAACAAAACCAGAACCAAACAGTTCCCACACCCCTCCCTTGGAATGATGTGTAAGGAAAAGAAACAGCAGCTGGTTGGCCTGCAGGCTATGTTGAAATGCTAGGTTAATTTCACAATGAGCAAACCTCAAAAGGTCTGGAGAAGCCTCCGAGTATCTCTGCATTATCATCTAAGGGGCTCAAGCGTTTTGGGGGCCACTAGGTCTAAACTGCTAGTAAGATGGCCTTGATCTAAGCTGGATTGAACTCAGATATTCTAACATCTACTGGCCACCATGACCACTGGAAGGGCACTCAACCCCTATCTACGTCCCTAGCAGCAAAGGACAAGGTGCCAGGAAACGCAGCAGGCACCTAAATCTCTAGGAAGCGGTCAGTGCCCACTCTCTGCCAGGACATCTCTTCTCTTTTGAATGCTTTAAAGCAAAAGCATTCAACATTCAACACACTTCAAATCAGAAAAGTATTGGTGCAAGAAGTGGCCTAAGTTCCCTTTCTGGAAGGTTGCCTGCTTCTGCTACAATGCCTGGTCCGTCATGTGAGTAGCTTATGCCTAGGAATCATCAGACCTCTTGAATGAAAGGCTATAAATCAACTAATCCTCTGATCAGTCTTCAATTTCATCTGGCTAGAGTAACGTTTATAGTGCTCATCACCATGGTATTGGAGCAGCTTGCAATCTTTGATGTATATATCCTCACAACAGCCTCAGGAGGGAGGGCAGTGCTATCATCCCCATTTCACAGATGGGGAATGAAGTACAGTGACACGTGACTTACCTAAGGTCACACAGGAAGTCTATGACAGAGGCAGGGCTAGAACCCTGATCTCCTGATTTCTAGTCTTGCATCTGTCCCACAAGACTATCCTTCTTCTATTTATCCCCTTTCCAGCCTCTCCCAGGTAAGAGACAGAAATCCTTCACCTGCGGAACAGGACTCCGCAACAGGATTGGATCAAACAGTAGCCAGCACCCAGTTAATATCCAGCTACCCCTGGAATCTCTTTCATAAAATTTACTCTTTCCTTTTTTCACTTGCCAACAATTTTCAAAACTAAGGGAGATAAAGGCAAAGAAAGGTAAGGCAATAAATCAAAGGAAGAGCCGATCTGATGTACATTAACAAAACTGCCCAACAAGGAAGATTAATGGCTGTTTCCGGGGAACTTGACTAATCAGACCAAGTGGCAAGAAGAGGTAAGGAAAGCTACAAGAGAAGCAACAGACCCCTTTAAAAAAAATGAGCTTTAGAGAGACTAATCAGAGACATCCAGCAAGGTGGCCTGGATATCCTGAAAGGTGTCAGCCCTAACAGCTCTCTGACAAGCAGCCTACTCTAGACGGGTGGCCTTCATTCCAGCCACGATGCTAGCAATGAATGTTCAATGTTGTAAATGACCACGGCTGCGAAGTCAGGGTCTTGGCGCTAAGCAGTGTTGATCCAGTGGTTAGGGCACTAACCTGGGACTCATGAGACTGGAGTTCAATTCCCTGCTCTGCCACTGTCTTCCTGTGACACCTCGGGCAAGTCAGCTCATCTCTCTGCCTCAGTTCTCTGCCTCACATGGGCTTTGAGAGAGAATCTGTCAAAGGTGGTGAGATGCTCAGATAGCATAATAGGGGCCATAAGAGTATGACACAAAATAATGTTAGACGTTATAACACCATCTAATTGGCCTACACAACCAATCTGGATGCAGATCGATATTAAAAATGAGTGCTTGTATCTCCTCAGGAAACTGACTTTCCCATAACGTGCCCTTTGCCGCTCCACCATACAGCCTCTCTGACTCTCACTTTCACTGAAGATTGCAAAACTTCTGAGCAGGGACTGTCTTTTTCCGTTTGTAGACAGCGCTTAGCACATTGTGAGTGCTACTAAAATACAAATAATAAATAAAGGCTTGATCTGCCCCAACTTAACTCATTGCTATAGCAGGCATTGGTATAGAACCAAAACCACTAGGACCCGTGCAAATCACAGCTTATAGTGGTTTCTCTGTTGACACTGGAGGTTTGCATTGGTGCAGCTACACCAGAGTCTGGCTACTGAGCTGAAACCAGGCAAAATCATCACTGCAGACAGTGTGTTTTAAGCCCCAAGGCAAGGTACAGTGAAAAAACTGTAATTAAATGCTCAGTGCAAACAATCAAATAATAGCAGCAGCAAAGTGCTCTCCTGTGATTCTCTTAGCTTCCCTCAACACACACATACAACTTACAAAACCCCTTTATCAGCCAGGGCTGCAAAATTCTCCATCTAATTCCTGATGCTGGAAACCTCCACTCTTCATGGAATCCTATTGGAGAACATTTCTGCTGAGCAGGAGAAGGCTGCACAATGCCAGTTTGTGCAAGGATTTGGCCGTGAGCCAGGGCTAATCTGTCTGCAGCAGGAACAGCCAATACACAAAAATAAAGACTTCTCTCATTAGAATGTAAAAAGCAGGTAAACAAAAAACCCTGAACGTCATGCACAACATACCCTCCTCAGCGTCCATGTCAGAGACGCTCTATTGTTCTTCTCTGCTAATTCTAGCCATCAATAAAAGGCTGGGATTGAATTTTCTTTTTAATAAAGAAAACCAAGTCCAGTTAAATCCAGCTGATTGAGGCCATCTACACTACCAAACGCTCTTGTGTTGCAGGACCAGATGACAAGATACCTGAAACAGTTAAAACACAGCTTGGTCTGGCTGAGTAGGCAAGACCCACTGATATTTTGGCAGTGCCATCGACTAGCACAGGGGTCGGCAACCTTTCAGAAGTGGGGTGCCAAGTCTTCATTTATTCACTCTAATTTAAGGTTTCGTGTGCCAGTAATACATTTTAACGTTTTTAGAAGGTCTCTTTCTATAAGTCTATAATATATAACTAAACTATTGTTGTATGTAAAGTAAATAAGGTTTTTAAAATGTTTAAGGAGCTTCATTTAAAATTAAATTAAAATGCAGATTCCCCCAGTCCGGTGGCCAGGACCCGGGCAGTGTGAGTGCCACTGAAAATCAGCTCGCGTGCCGCCTTTGGCACACGTGCCATAGGTTGCCTACCCCTGGACTAGCACATTGTGACCGATCCCATGATACAGTAGCTATGCATAGCAGGGGTAGGGACCAGGATGGACTCCTAAAGAAAGCACCGGAGGTTTTGGAGTCACATCCCTGTGCAATCAAGGATATTACAGGAGTGGGGAGGGGTTTAAAGACTGCTGCGTATTGTCCCACAGCCATCCAAGTCTGTATGTAAGCCAAAGCCTATCACCGACCAGGAAGTAGCTTTTACACTGGGGTGTATCATTAGACTAACAAAACAGATGCGGTAGCTTGCCACCCATTCCCTGCTGCCTCCTCCCAGACATCGCAAAATGCTTCTCATAGAACACACACAGTGGAGAGAAGTACATTTGTGGAGCAGGACTGAGTACAAGCGTGGCAGGGTGCTGTAAGATTCAGGATCATATAAAGACTATGACTTTCAGGCAGGGGTGTGCACTTTGAGAGGAGGGCTGTGTGTATGGATGGGAGTGGGAAAGGAATGAGACATGCACAGTTTTGAGAGCACTAGGCTGTAAACAGCCAGAAGAGAGAGTGAAAATTCCCTTCAGAGCAATCAGCCTCAGCAGTGCTGCTTTGAGGTTGACTTGCAGCTGGCCCACATCTGGGTCAATGAGGAAGAAACATCAAGTTCTTTGCAAAAGTTGCATTGAAAATTGAAAATCCCCCACTGTACAACCTTTTGCTCTTTGCTGTTCAAAACCTCCATCATTTGTGCCCCAGGGCAGAGCCCCCTATTTGATTCTAGAAGCCTGGATGAGTTTCTGCTCAAGCTTCCTCCCCACACCACCTCATATCCAGTTGCAGCCGCCGGTGTTGCAGCCTCTATGGCCCACAGATTGATACGTCAGTATAATCCACATGGACTCATCCTTTTGGTACCAGCCATGTTGAAACTTCATACCAATGATATGGCCTATTCCTGTCATCAGGAATTACGTGGGGAATTTACTCAGAGCCTATGGACAGCGGCGGCTCCAGGCACCAGCGCTCCAAGTGAGTGCCTGGGGCGGCAAGCCGCGGGGGGCGCCCGGCCGGTCCCTGCGAGGGTGGCAGTCAGGCAGCCTTCGGCGGCTTGCCTGTGGGAGGTCCGCCAGTCCCGCGGATTTGGCGGCAATTCGGCGGTGGGTACGCCGAAGCCACGGACCTCCCGCAGGCAAGCCGCCGAAGGCAGCCTGCCTGCCGTGCTTGGGGCAGCAAAAAAGCTAGAGCCGCCCCTGCCTCAGGAAAACTTCCATCAGCCAGCACTGATGAAAAGCCACTGACAACTGTAAGAATGAAAAGAAATACAAAAGCCTGAGATGAAAGCAAGGAAAGCAAGGGAGACTAAAATACTGCTCAGCAATCCTAGCTATAGCATAAAAACCTCATGTGAATCTAATCATTTAATTTTGTCAAGTTACTGAACCAGAAAAACATGCACTAAATTCCCGAGCACACACACATCCTTGGGGAACAGAGCCTGGCCATGAGTCAGGTAACAGCATCTGGAGGTCAAAGAAACAGCAGCTGCAGAGACAAGCTGTGCTTAGGGAAGTCCAGGGCTCACTCTCTCTAGCGCTCTTCTGGAAAGCCAAGTGGTTAGCATGCTCGAGTTTCACTTCACGGGCTTTGGAGGAGCAAGCTTAATCCTTATTTAGAGGGGGAGAACTACACAAAGTTTGCATTACCGCTTTGCTACGTTTTTATGGGAAAATATTTTCTCTTTCTGTGCATACGGTGAGGTGGTAGGAGAACACAGAAGGTAAGAATGGGAGTATACCTGTATTTCTTTAAGGGGAGAGGGCTACAAAGTTTAACAGAAATTTCAATCCTGCTATAATCCATTGCTGATGACCTCACTTTTTAGGACGGGGTTTAGTAAATAGTACAAGCTGCCACATTTACAGTTGGGGGGGAAAAGTACCAACCTCTATTTTTTAAATTATTACTTAAAAATGGTTTGACCTGAGAACACATTTATTCTGGCAATCCAGAGAGCTTATCCTGGGTTAGTGTCCTAGAACACTTCGCAATTTGTTCAAGCAGAAACCAAAATACTAAAGTAATAAAAAAAATACACCAAACCATACGTATGGGGCGTGGTTAAAGCTGCCCCACTCCACTACTTTACCTACAACGTCACACACTTATAAGACGACATCTTCGTTAGACATGTATGTTAGCCCCCCTTCCAAGCATGCTTTTCAAAAGCACTAGGTTAGCATGCAAACTAGATCTGGTAGATGTTTTCAAGTTTTCAATTAAAGTTGTAGAGCCGGTCAACATTTGTCCCATAAAAAAAAGTTTCACCATTTTCCAACCAGCTCTAGTTTAAACCCTTTCCACACAGGCCAGCCAGGCTGTTTTTATAAACAGGTTCTGCTGTAATTATATGCATTTAAACAGCTCTGTGGCCAGTGAAGATGAGGTCTAGATGCAAGACCAGACGGAAAAGAACAGGTGAAACTGAATTACTGGGTGAAGTCTCAAGAGAAAAGACCTGCACCCACTCACTAGCCCTGCAGAGGGGTGAGGCTCCTGACTCACATACAGGGGTTCTTCGGTTCACCTGATGCAGAGATGGAATTTCTGAAATTCAACCTTGTTTTCTGGATGGAGACTCTATTGTGTTTATGGATTTGAGCTCAGAAAAATCCATTCCTTGCTTTTCTTTTCTTTTTTTTTAAATGTAGATTAGATCAGGATAGATAGATACACACTGCGCTGCATTTCTCGCTTGTTTGGCTTTTTTGGCCACAGAGCCACCTAGTGGATGGCCAATCATTTGTCAGAATGAAGACATGATGAATTGCATTGCCATTAACAAGATATGCAGTAGCATGTACATCATCACACCTTTATCTATGGTAGACTTCAGTGCCTAATTAACCCTCTGATTTCCTATCAGTGACTTTAACATCTCTGCTGATCAGTGAAACATACTCTAGGCTTGGCTGAGGGCTCAGGAAGGTCCCAATCTGTCCCCACTCTTTAATACCTTTATAGGATTTTCCTTTTGGCCTTTTACGTTGTTGCCGTTCCCCAACAACCTCCTGCAAATCATCAACTTCGCCACCCATGATCTGCCCCCAACTTGAGCTCTTCCTAGAATCACAGCACAAAACTTTCTTCAGACAACTTCAAACCCAGAAACTTGTTAAAAGACAATCCCGATAAGTAGCATTTTGAGCATGTCAGGCCAGACCATTGGGGATATCTACCAGAGTCCCAAATATTTCTGCCTAAAGGAGCTGCTGCAAGTCAAAGGCTGGGAGCCCCAATGTAAACTTAGCTGTTGTCACAAAGCTGCCCTTGATTTTCCCTCTCCTTTCCGTAAGAGGCTTCAACCTCAGATGAACTATTTCAGAACAAAATGCGAAGTGAGAGGCCCTTTCACCTCTAGCTCCATCTTTCAGTCCAAGGGCCAGATTTGCAGAAGCGCTCAGCACCCAACATGCTGAGCCTGCTTTCAAAAAACCAGTCGATCAGTGCCCACCCTCCAACGGACTTCCCTTGTCTGAAGCTGTCACTCTGGCACCATTTAAAAGTGCTAAATTCACCAAAAAGGAAGGGGAGGAAAATTTTGATTGGCAGAGAAAATGTACGGGCCTTTTAGATTCATTGTAAAATTATGTCCTGGTTAGCCTGACTGCTAGTAAGTTGATAGTAGTGTTCGCTTCTCCTGGAGATCAGAGGGAAACTATAAAGAGGCTGGACCAACATGACTTAAAAGGGCTTTATATGTGAAGAGGAACATTTACCTTGAAACTACTTGATACTAGCCATCTTGTCTCATCTGGGACCAAATGAAGCAATGGACACCCCACTGTGATACAGCCACTTGTCACCTCCTGGACGGCACACCCTTCCTTAGCTGCATCAGGGAAGCTGCCATTCTTTCAGTTAAAATTCCTACTGACGCTCAATTCAGGCATTAGCTCGGCACTGCAGCCTGTATGAAATTACTTAGTTATAAGGCAACCTGCTGACTCAGCTCTAAACTAAGGCTTTCAGCAGCTGTTTACCTTAGAAAGAGGAAGGCAGTTCCAGAAGTCACGAGTACCTGTCACGCAGGTTAGGTGGGGCAGGCTACCGAGGCTCCTGATGCCTTGTTTCATCCATTGACAATAGCACATGTCACACCATGATTTTCCAGCTCCACAGTGCAAGGGCTCTGACTGGTCCAGCCTCCCAGACACAGGTCTGAAGGGTTCACAAACCAAGAGCCAGAGTCAGCTAAGAGACTAAAATGAAAGGACAAAATGAGCCTGCACTGTGATAATGTCTGTCCCAAGTAGATCATAAGCCCGTTGGGGCAGGCGCCATCTTTTCATTCTGTTTGTACAGCACCTGACACAATGGGGTCCTGGTCTATGACTAGAGCCTCTAGGCACTACAGTAATACAAATACATACTTACAAATCAGCTTCATTCTCGGATGTAGCCATCCAACAGCCACATGCAATGCCAGCCTGGCTGAATCCATCCAAGGTGTGTATTAGTAAGGTGTGGCTGGCTCAACCACCACCTAGCTTTTACCTATGAATAAACTTCACTATCCAAGGCATAGGATCCTTCCCTTTATTAAAACCCCAAAGTTAACCTGCTGTTAAATATGCAGCATGGCTGCCCTCCCATAAAAAACATGAACCTGAATTAAATTGCACTCTTTTAAATTTACAATCTTCCTGTGAGGATTGTCTCTGTGAAACTCAGGACTTTGTTGCCATGAAGACAGCAGATGGCCTCTCCTCCACAATAAAACCGTTACCGCTGAGGCTGATTACTAAACAGCTTTTTAAAAAAAAGGCAAAATAGCTGCATCATCCACCTCTGATCAGGAAGGCCACCCCCAGTGAACACACTGGTAGAGTTTTACCCTACAGAGCTTTAAGCAGAACTTTCAAAAATCAAAAGGGAGTGTTTTGATTTTTGAAAGTCAAAAATCAATTGGCGGCGAAATTTTGCGGGCATTAGGATTGTATGCAAATTAAGATTCTTTGCTTTGCCTGTGGGGTCTATATTTACACCACCCCAGTCTGTGATGTGAAAGTGATTGAGGCAGTTGGCAAATTCCTTTAAATGCCCTTTTAAAAAAATACTGCTTTCAGAGAGTAAATTATATTTTAATATCAGAGGGGTAGCCATGTTCGTCTGTATCCACAAAAACAACAAGGAGTCCGGTGGCATCTTAAAGACTAACAGATTTATTTGGGCATAAGCTTTCGTGGGTAAAAAACCCCACTTCTTCAGATGCATGGAGTGAAAATTAGATACAAGCATAAATATCCTGGCACATGAAGATAAGGGAGTTACCTTACAAGTGGAGAACCAGTGATGACAAGGCCAATTCAGGCAGGGTGGATGTGGTCCACTCCCAATAATTGATGAGGAGGTGTCAATACCAAGCGAGGGAACATTGCTTTTGTAGTGAGCTAGCCACTCCCAGTCCCTATTCAAGCCCAAATTAATGGTGTTAAGTTTGCAAATGAATTGTTCATTGGCCTTGTCATCACTGGGTGCAGTGAGAGTCAGTGGGGTTGGGGCTCTCTCTGGGTATGTCTACACCGCACGTGGAAGTGAACCTCTGACCCTGGGTAGACCAGCTCGAGCTAGCATGCTAAAAACAATCATGTGGATATTGCAGCTTGGGCGTCAGCTCAGGTTCTCAAGTGCACCTGACCCCTGGGTCTGAGCTAGGGTGGCTAGTCTGAGTCTTGGCCAGAGCCATGACATCCCCTATTTTTAGTGTGCTAGCTCAAGACGAGCTAGTGGAAGTCTGTCTACCGTAACCTGGAGGCACAGCTGGGGTAGGGGGTCCAATGAGGTTCAGTGGGATTCAGGGGTAGGGTCTCTCTGGGGATAGACATTCTCAGTGAGATTCAGTGGGGCTTGGAGGTCTTTCTGGAGAGTGCTTTGAGTCCCTGGGGCCGGAGCCTGTGCTTGGGTGCTGCCCTTTCCAGGATTGCAGATGATAACCTCCTGTCCCTACTTCTCTGTGCCCCAGTCTCCCCGGCTGGCAAGCCTGTCCCTAAAAGATGCTGTTTTTCCAGCAGGCTTCCCACAGACAGTCGGAATGACATGCATCCAGTTACAAAAAAGCAACTGTAAACTAAAGTCATAGTCCCCTGCTAATGGGAAGGGTACACAAAAAATTGCCAATGTTATCACAAGATCACTGGAAATAAGTCAGCAAGATGCAAAATATGACTCTAAATTAAGGAGATTCTTCACCTATACTTATGGGTTTAGAACTGAATGCGAGTTCAACCTGGTAAACCACTAAAAATTATGCTGACAGCAAATCAAAATGATTCTTTTAACCTCTTACGACTACAGGTCAGGTGGTAGCAGCTGTGAAACTAAGCAATGACAGTCTCATTTTAAAAACTCTCCAGATACACCAATTCACTTTACTGAAATATTGATTGGAGAGAACTATAAAACGATGCCGACTGACAAACCTTTCATATTTGCAAAGTCAGAAACTATGCTTATGCTATCTGCATCTTTCAAGAGAGAAAATCACAACACAGATTCCAGATGCATTCTCATTGCAATATGTAAGATGCAAGGATCTATTTTTAGTTTGGCCCTTTCTCTGAATGTAGTGTAATATTTTTGGCAGCAAATCCTCAGCCAGCCAGCTGTTTATTCAATCATATTATTATGACCCAATAAGGTAGCCAGTCCCCAAATTCTCTTGTCCTCCCCATCATCTGTTGCATGCCTTTCCTTCACTCCCTCCCTACTGTTAACAGCACTGTAAAATGAGACAGCAACTTCTTCAACAGCTCACTTGGTGATTTAGAGCAAAAGTCAAGAGATGGTGCTTACAGAACTGTCAGCAACGAATCAGTCATCCTCACCAAGATCCTGTATTGGATCACAAGAGATTTAAGGCCACAGCAAACCCCTGAAACACATGGGACACAAGCCCTCTGCCAGTTGAAAATGAATCCTCTCTTACCTAAAAATATGCATTTAGATCAGGGGAGGGCAAACAGCCGCCCATGGGCCGGATGCGGTCCATCAGGGCTTTCAATCCAGCCCACAGGATTGCCAGCCCTGTGGCGCATTGGGTATAAGGCAGGCTCCCTGCCTGCCCTGGCCCCCGCCGCTCCCGGAAGCAGCCCGCATCACGTCCCTGCGGCCCCTGGGGGTGGGGGGGTGGGGAGGGGAGGGCAGAGGGCTCCGTGTGCTTCCCTCGCCTGCAGGCACCGCCCCCCACAGCTCCCATTAGCCGGGAATAGGGAACCATGGCTAATGGGAGCTTCGGAGGTGGTACCCACAGGCAAGGGCAGCACGCCGCAGAGCCGCCTGCCCCACCCCGCCCCCCTCCCAGGAGCGACTGCCGAACATGCTGGCCAGTTCCGGGAGCGGCGCGGGGCCAGGGCAGGCAGGGAGCCTGCCTTAGCCCCGCTGCGCGCCACTGCCACCTGGAGCCACTTGAGGTAAGTGGCGCTAGGCCGGAGCCTGCACCCCAACCCCCTGCCCTGAGCCCCCTCCCACACCCCAACCCCCTGCCCCAGCCCTACATTCATGGCCCTGCATACAATTTCCCCACCCAGATGTGGCCCTTGGGCCAAAACGCTTGCCCACTCCTGATTTGGATAGTGACTTAACTCTTTTTTGCAGAGTGGATGGCAACAGGATTTAGTGAGAAAAGTGAGGGACACAAAGACATTCTTGAAATTCAAGATTTAACAAAAAATACTGAGAACACAAATCCAGGTACCAGTCTCTCTATTTCAAGATGGATTTAGAAATAATCTGCCCTATTATCAATATGCAATACTCTTTCCACTACAAAAAGCCATCACCTCATCAGCTGTGTCCCAGGCAAGACCTGTCAACACACAACAGCACACAACTCTCTATTTTGTCAGAAACAGATTTTATTTAAACCGAACCCTAACTGCTGCACCAGTAGTAAATTAAATCCTTAAAAAAAAAAAAAACCAAAAAAAAAAAAAGGTAAGAAGTCCAAAATTATCTCCGCTTCTGGAAAATGTTGCCACGGCCCATTCCACGACCTCTTCCTCTTGCAGCCACTGAAGAAAAAAAATAGATCATGTGGATCTGACATAACTGCATGTTTATAAGAATCTACATAAGCTGTATCAAAGGTATTTTTGTGTGCCAATCACTATAGTATCTAGCCTCTTGTGCTGGGTTAGCGGTGTGGAAACTAGGTTACCCTGTACAGTTCAGAAGGTGATGTACTGCTCTAATTCCCAGAGTGCTCTGTGATGGGGAGCAGAAGCTAATGTTTACATGCTTCTAGTCAGTAAAACAAAATGAAACTTTTGTATTCATTCCATTTTGTGGCACAAACCTGCAGCCCAGGAGATCTGTATTAAGAAGTCAGTGCCATGCCAGAGACATTTTTGAATAACATTTTACCATCACCATTATTACATACCACGCAACAACAGATTTCAAAGTGCTCTACAAACATCTTAATCCCTATGAGCAAAAATCTTTTCAAAGATAAAAGCATAAACAGATCCTGTATAAGCTGTTTATGCTGTATAAGCATAAACAGATCCAAAATATTTGCTCTTAATCATTATGCACCAAGCCGCATAATTTAGGTCTAGACAAAGATAAAGGAAGTCTGACTTTTCTGGCTTTTAAGTTCAAATCCTTGTGTATTTAAGTGCCGTTTTTATATTTAAATTAATTCTTCAGTGATAACTGAAGTAGATTTGACTAACCCAATGCCCAGAAAAAGATCACTGCATATAAGATCCAAGTGATGCAAATAGCTGCTTCAGAATCTGCACACATATACATGGGGAGCACTAAGATCTTGACATTTATGTGGGAGGGTTGAGTTGAGATTTTACCAGGCTAAGTGTCTAGTTATTTCTAAATGAATATTACTGTTTTTAAATTTTCTAAAGCGCTAGACATTTGCATTTTACAATAAAATCAAGGTAAGGGGGGAAAAAAAAGGAAAATAAAGTGCAAACTTCACAATTATTTAACTCTCCCCTCTGCCTGCCAAATAAACTCCTCTTACTCCTTGTGATGTAATAAACCAAACTCTTTGTACTACAGAACTCCTCATGATGACACCCGCTTCAGTTTCCTAACAAACTGACAGGAAACAATGACCAAACACAGAGGTACCCACCTTGGGCTTTGAGAATAGCTGCTTTGCCTCGTCCGGCTCCAGAACCCTGGTTTTTATTCTTCATGCTCTTTAACATAGGAGCATTTTTTAACATATCTGGTAAAATGAGGAACCGTATCTTGCTACCCCTAATGTACACCTGCTCCAGCTGTGCCACTCGTCCATCTCTGTATGTCACGGTGATGTTGGACATCTGGAAGACATGAAACTGATCAGTGTCTATAGCGGCCTCTTAAATAGTGAAGTGTTCCAGTTTGTTTTGGCTACTGAATTCTGATTCAAAGAAGTCTTCTTTCTAACACAGAAAGCTGTCTGGCCAAATAATAGCATGAACATATGTGTTCAACAGAATAGCTTTCCAGGACTGTTTTGAAACTGATTTCTGAGAGAAGTTTTCATCTGTTTTGTACTGATATGGACTGGTATTTTTCAGAAGCTGCAGCAAGTTGACTAATGTAAATGGAATCCCAATTAAGAGAATACACTGAAACAGCAGAGCAAGATCACTAAGAATCTTTCAAAGACATCATAGCCTTACATAAGTTTTGCCTTTTAATTGTGTGCATAGTGTGTGTTAGAGTAATCTAGCCAGCAAAAATCAGATTCAACATTAAAGATCAGATCAGCATATAAATACAGAGCAGATTTAAATTAGACTGGTGTGTGTGTGTGTAACATGATTGAGCGGGGGCGGGGGGGAGAGGGGGGCGAGAAAGAAGAGAATAAGCCATGGAGCCTGGTACACAAAGAACAATAATACCAAGGACTATTTAATCAGTACTCAGAAGGTCTGTTAACTCTGGCACCCTTTGTCAATTGCAGTTGCTTATGAGAGACAACGCAGTTTAAGCTGTTTGAATTTTAATAATCCTGGGGATTTCGTAGGCTATTTTGATCACTCCCAGAGTTGTATTTCTAGTAACGAATTCCTAAAGTTGTTCACCACATTAACCCAAAATAAGCTTTGGGAACTCACTGACATGGGGAAATATCTTCCCTTCTGTAGTATCACATATATTATATTAGTTTATTCTAACAAAAGTAATTTCTCACGAAATGAGAGCGATTTGAACATGTAGCCCTAGTCTTAAAAATCAATTAGAATTACACCGTATTCAAGTACCTGGCTTTGTGCGTGCTTTTAAAAAAAATATTTAAGAAAAAGCTTTTCAAAACACTGATTTGGAGAAAACATATCCTTAGCTAATGAGTCAAAAGAGTTGAAGCTAGCTGTTGAAATAACAAATGGTTTTAGCAGAAATGCCATTATCTCAAACTAGTCACAGAACAGAGCTCTGAAAAATGCATAAGAATTTCTGATAGGAACAGGCGCTCCTGCCTATAAACCAAAAAGTTTAAGCTGTCCCCTTCTCTAGAATGTCACAAGTGAGACTATGCCATTTTGGCAAAGCTATGAAGCAGGATAACTCATCTTTCTTTATCTCTGAGTAGAAATGTCAATATTTAAGTAAAGCTGACAATCAGCCAAAGATTGACCTTTCCAAAAATACACCATTCACACCCCCTTTTCCCAGACATACCTGGCAGTTCATGTTGTCCTCAGCCTCAATGAGTTTGCCACGGTAGACTTCCCCTGTATTGGTCTCACATGTCACGATGTGGCCCTCTGCCTCGTGCAGCACTTTAATTGGCACTCCGATGGACATCTTTGCAGCAGTACAGCTCTAAACCTAGGACCAAAAAAAAAAAAAAAAAAAGAATAGCATAGTAAGTTTCTTTGCCCATAAGCTCTGCCTACATAATACAGATTTTTTCTTAGAAGCCTTTAACTAACTTTTCTAGTCCAGAAAATACAGAACTACTTACTCCTGTTTTTTTATTTTTCCACAAATTCAGTGCCCTTAAAAAGTGTCAACTTGATAAACAGGACTTCTGTCACCATGGCTATTCCCAGAACAGGTAATCATAGTAATCAGGACTAAGGCTTCTGTGCACATTGAACTGCTATGTAAATGCCAGATAGTTTTATTTTAAAGACCATGTTGGTCTCAAAATCTTGGTAGCAGGGAAAGAAATGGGGAACTCAGAGAGTCATGGAGGATGGGGAAGAAAAACTTTTCAAATTTTCTACATTTTCAGAAGAATTACTGAGGAATCTGATGGGTTAGTCAAGAAAGAGTGAGACTCTTTTATAATAATTTTAGAAGAGGTAAGTAGACACAACTAACTTTGGGATGGCCCATACCAGCGAAATGAAACCAGAGCAAGAATACCAAAGCAGAGGAATCAGCAGTGCCAAAACACTAGCTTGCTGCTAGCAAAAGAAAATACTACTTTCCTTTCAATTAGAGATGCTGACTCTCACACAGTGTATTCACAGAATCTCATTACTTGATGGAACTACATAAAGAGCATTTCATATTACATTGCTGTATTTCTGAGCATCATATTAAAAACATACAACATGCTGGATATTCCCCAAGATATAGACGTTAGTGTAAAGTCTTACAAACTTGTGATGGAGGCCTCTATACCATGTAGGGGATTTTCTCAAGCTTTGGGAGCACTGTTTAGTACACACATTTTCTGTTAAAGTGACACAGAATCAATGTGACTTAAAGTGACATTTCTGATACAAGAGGTTGAGAATATACTTGGCCTCCACTAGAAGAATTACCTTACCATACAGGAAAAAGTTGTTATAGTCGTGTTGGTCCCAGGACATTAGAGAGAAAAAGTGGGCAAAGTAATATCTTTATTAACAGAAGAAGAGCTCAGTGAAGGAGACAAGGGTTCGAGCTACACAAACAGAAGTTGGTACAACAAGAGATATTACCGCTTTTGAATTGGAAAGAAATGGCTAAGCAGCCTATTAAAAGGATATGTCAAGGCCATTGATGTGCATTATGGCCTGATACTGCAAATCCTTACTTATGCATTCCCAGACTTAAAGGAAACTATTTATGTGAGTTAAAAAAAAAATCATTAAGTAATTCTTACTAAACATCTAGAGAAGTGGCGCTCAAACTTTTTTTTTACTGGTGACCCCTTTCACATAGCAAGTCTGAGTGCGACCCCCCCCCCTATAAATTAAAAACACTTTTTTATATATTTAACACTATTATAAATGCCAGAGGCAAAGCGGGGTTTGGGGTGGAGGTTGACAGCTCACGACCCCCCATATAATCTCCTGACCCCCTGAGGGGTCCCAACCCCTAGCTTGAGAACCCCTGATCTGGAGGGTATGTTTTGAATTATGTCAAAAAACCCACTCGTGTCTAATTTAATAGATGAAGGACTCACCTGGCAGCTACACTTCACTGTTTGGTCTCGTCTCACCCCATCCCTTCCCCATTGTAACTAGGGCTGTTGTGATTAAAGAGGAAGAACGATGGTGGGAAATTCGTGTGTGTGGGTGTGTGTGTGGTGGGATGTTTCTAGACTCCCTTGAAGGCAGTTCTAAACTTTAACCCTTTTTTGTTTTATTGGAAGTCGAAGATGAGCTCTGAAGAGGGACAGGTTAGTCAGACATACAAAACCTTCACGCGTTGTGCTCGGTCTCCTGGGCCGGAAAAGGCAAAGCCTCCAACCGAACCAGTGCTCCCTGGAGAGACCCCGACACACTCATGGCGCGGTGTCAAAACAAACCAGCGTCCGGAGCAGCTAACACCAGACGATCTGCAACGCTCACGGCACCCACGTTACTTGACGATCGCAAAACACCGGTCGTGACAATGTCAGTGTCCCTGGGGGCGGGCGGGAGCCCGGGCCCGCGGGTCACTAGGGGGAGGGGAGCGCGCTGAGGAGACACCCCCCGCCCCGGGAGCCTCCAGCCCAGCCCCCCGCACACAGGGCGGCCTGAGTTCACCCACCCGCCGGTGAGGGGCCGCGCTCCCGCCCGCCACTTACGCTCCGCGAGGCACGTCTCTGGTCAGCGTGGGCTCAGCTTTAGCGCTCTAATGGCCTCCACCGGTATCCCACCATGCACCGCGCACCGGATCCGGAAAGGCCTCGCTGCCCAGAGAGAGAGCGCTCTTCCCGAGCGCCTCTCTCCTTTCAACTCTATGGTTCGTGAGCCCAACGGGCCTCAGGAGAGGGCGTCCCGCGGGGATAACCAGCCCGGAACAAGGGTTCCGCCTGCTTCCCCGGCCCACGAGGCGGGGAGCGAAACGACAATGCCGCATGGCTCCGCCGCTGCGCGTTTGAACACACCCGGCCCCGGGGCAGGAGTGAAAAGCCATCCCGCCCCCCGTGTATCACTAGGGCATCTGACCGGGGTGCAGATACACCCCCCATAACGCCTGCCCTGTGGGGACTGCCTCGCTGACACCCCCGCCCCGGGGAGGGGGGAGCGCGCTGCTGACAGCTGTCGGGGGAGGCGGGAATAGTCCCCAAGGAGCCTTGCCCTGGGGGCGGGCATGGCGATGCCGTCCTGAGCGCGGCCAGGTCCCCTCTCTCCACCTCCCCCCGGTCCCCTCTGTGCGGGGCTGGGCCCGGAGCCGCAGCTCTCCCCGCCCGCCGCATCAGCAGCTCCCGCCGCCGGGCCCCGCCCCGCCCCGCCTCTGCCAGGCAGCAGCGCCGGGGCCGGCAGGAGCAGCGCCGCTCCGAGACATGAGGGGGCCCCGGCCCCGCCAAGCCCCGCAGCCCGGCCCGGGCCCGGCGGCCGCCCACTGAGCGGCCTTGGTCCACTCTTCGCCGTCATGAAAAGCCCCAAGGAGGCCGCGGACTCGGAGCCGCCCTCAGGTCAGTGTGTCCCCGGGCGCGGCCGGGACGGGTTTTGGGGCCCAGCAAACGAGCCGCCTCCGAGTGACGCCCCCAGGGACACCTCGCCAGCCCCTGCCCGGGCAGCCAGTCTGCCCCGATGCCTCGGATCCCTGCCCGGGGGCGGGGATCGGAGCCACCTCGGACCCTCCTCCCCCTTCGCGGCGCCCTGCCCGGGGTGGGGGAATCGGAGCCGCCTTAGGACCCTCCCCCCTTCGCGGCGCCCTGCCCGGGGGGATCCGAGCCGCCTCGGACCCCCACCCCCAGGGATCTGAGTTGCCTCTAATCTGAACCCCCTTCCGTTCCACAGCAGAAGGCTCGTTGCCATTGCCAGGTTGTGTTTGTCACAGCTCTCCTAAGTTGGGCACCCTCTATTGCCTGGGTGTCATGAGAACATGCTGCCTGCTGCTACTCCTTATTGCCCACTTCAGACCCTTTCTGCCATAACACACGAACCCCCAATTGGCCACTTCATTTCAAGCGACTGCCTCCAACATGCATTACCCCTTCTGCTTGACAATCTGTCCCAAATTGTATTTGGCTCAGCGTCTCTGCTTCCTTCCCCAGAGCTGAGGAAAGATCTCTGCATAGCTTGAAAGCTTGTACCTTCCACCAACAGAGGTTGGTCCAATAAAAGATGCCTACCTTGACTCTCTCGTGAGAAGTTTGAGGCATTCACAGGCCCTGGCTGGTCTGCAGCCCTTGTCGGCAATAGTCCTCTACACACCTGCTCTTGTGCACACTCTGGTCACTAATACAGCAGGTGAAGATTTAGAGCTAAAGCAGTATTTTAAAGGCCTGAGGAAATCCAGAAAAAATTACCAGTCCCTATAAGAGATATTACCCCAGGGATATTAAGGCTCTGATTCTGCAGACGCATGGATGGGATTTTGAAATCAGATGCTGCCAGTGAATGTAACTGCATGATTGGCGTGGGGGGCTAGAATTAAACAGCTAAGATGTGGTCTATGCCTGCTTCCCTGAGCACCGTTCTGCAGTGTCTTCTATAACCAATACCTTGTGCTGAAGCTTTTCATGTTGAACTGGGTTCAGTGCGAGGATTTGGGTATAATTTAAATACCAGATCGTTATTTTCCAACAGAACATTCTGGGCTTTTCAGTGTATAGTGAGAAGAAAGGAGTCCTGGGACTGAATTTTTATCACTCTTGACAGACGATGGAACTAGGGCACTCAGTTTGGGAAGATACCACTGTTCCAGGAAGATGGTGTCTTCGCAAGCTACCGGCAGGTCCTTCAAGGATCTGTCTTCCCTGCACTTCCAGGTCTATCAGATCAGTGATACTGATTGTACCAACCAGTCTAAGATCCATGTTGAGGAGGAGGGTAGTGCTGTCCCCTAGGGATTTGGAATTGGTTGCTTTTTGTAAACCTGTCACACTGAGTATTGTATTTACTAAACTGGCAATGATCATGCAGTTCAGTTTATTGCTGGAACATACTTTCTCACTTCATTTATTCCAGGACTGCTGGCAATCGTCCTCATCTAGGGAGCTTGAAAAGTAATATGAAGTTGTTGCAGCAAAGGGTGTGTAAGGCAAGGCAGGATGGCTGGCAACTCAATAAATCAAAGGAAATTAGTTGACACATTAGGCTTCAGTTACTGTTTGAGATTATGATGTAGAAAATGTGTTCTTTTCTTGGGACCTAATGGGGTAGAGTCCTTAGTGGAAAATGAGGTTAGTATAATCCACCAACAGGAATTTATGACAAATGATTTATAATTCCTAATGTGAGAAGGCTTTGGAGATTAGCATTTCCTTTAGTATAATGAGTTAGTACATTGATCTGTACTGGCCAGACATAGACTAACTAAAGAGACTTGATGTCCTCAGCATAGGGTGACCAGATGAGGGGAAGAAAATATCGGGACACATGGGGGGAGGGGGGGCCACTGGCAGAGCAAAAAAACCCAAAACACTGCTGCCGGCGGATATCAGGACAAAATACGTCCCGACCAAAGATCGGTCGGGACGTGGGACAGACACCGAAATATCGGGACGTCTGGTCACCCTACCTCAGCAGGTATACTAATTTTCAAAGCCACAAGGGAAAGGCTAGAAAGAATGTAATACACAGAAATGTGAGAAATTCTGGAAGGAGGCCACAAAATCCATGGTGGCCTGTTTCTGCTAAAAGCATTTTGGGCATATCTTCCCTAGAAAATTACATCAAGTTAGAGCACAACCTTGAGGAGTTGATGTTGACCATGACTAGCCCACATAATGTTGAACACACCTTGTCCCTATCTTTACACTGACTGCAAAGACACAGTTGACATTGCGTTAACACAACTTCTCACAGTCTTGCTGTAGCTCAGTGTAATGTTCTTGAGCAGACAAGTCCTCCTATTGTTCCTGTTGATCACAGGCTCAATTAGCACTTCCTTGTGGCATGGTATGTTTTTTTGCTGGATGAACACTCAAGTATTGGCACATCTTTGATGGTCAGACTGCACAGAAGGTTGCAACAGTCACAAAATCTGTTTAAACCCAGAGACTCAGTTTTGGACACACCACAATAAAAGATGCAAGTCTGTTGTTCTCCTGGTATCTCTCTTAGGGTGTGATTACCTCTTCATGATCATACAGAGGCCACGATCTGACTGGAAAAAAGTTAGGGAGGAAGAGGCGGATGAATTTGCTGCAGAATTGGCCAGACCTATAGCAAAGAGGTCAGGTTAAAACAGACGCTTGATGGTTCACTTACTTTTACAATTTGGAAAAAGACCTTTTAAAAAAAAAAAAGTGAATTTATGCTGAGAAGCATAACCTGCTAATGGGACAAAATAAAAAGTGTTTCTCAAGTACCCCAGTACAGCACTAACTGTGATAGCAAGAGGACTGCTAATACTAATGTGTGGAAGGATACACATATCTGGGCTAACTCACCTATCATGCTCTTCTAATGATGCGTTGTCTTTACTACAGCTGACTATGTCCAGTTGCAAGTGCCAGTTATTCAGCAGTTGTACCATTGGGACTGTGGGCTAGCCTGCTCCAGGATGGCACTGCAGTAAGTAACTGATTTTGGTTCAGAGGGGTGGGTTTTGAGCATAGGGAGTTGGGAATGTTATCCCCACTGTGGGACCCTTCCTAAGACCAGGATTGAATGTCAAAGGAGAAAAGTTGGGTGGGGCAGCTGTGACTAACCTCACAACTTCATCAGACCATATTTTCCCCAGTGCCCCACTAAGGATTACTGTTGCCTCGCTGGGCATAGCACCAGTATTCCAGCAGGAGGAAAAGAAAACACAGATGAAGGATAATTAACCAAGTTTCTTGATATATACAAAATATCTGATTAACTTTAAGAACTTTGTAGATTAGCATGTTTAACCCAATAGAATGTTATCCCTGCAGATTAGCATGTTTTGTGTGATAGAATGTTCTCTCTGCTTCTTATTGGAACTGTTACTTATCACAGCAATTCACTTGAGTTCCTTTCTATGTGTCTTCAAATGACCAGCAGGTTTCTTCTGTATTTATAAGAGTTAGTATCTTGCCACTGTCCTGTTGGGCATCCGTTCTGTGGGGTAAATGTTTTCCATTCCAGGAATATGAGAGTTTCAAAGCTATTCTCTGTGTTGCCCATTTTCTTTAACCTACTAGCTGTCCTGCTGAACTAGTCTTTCCTTCCACAGAGGAACACGAGCTTAGGTGCAGGAGAGTGAAATACCTATTTAGATGTCCACTTAGTAGATATGAAGCAGAAGATTTTCATTTCTCTCCATCCCTTCTGCCAAGACGTTAGTCCGTGCGCTGGTAATTTCCCATCTTGACTACTGTAACCTCTGCCTCTAGCTTCTCCGTCCCCCCTCACCTCTTTTCCTTTCCACTTCATTCAAAACCTCAGTTGCCAAGATGGATCTTCTTACCCTGCCAATCTGACCTTGTGTCTTTGCCTCTTGAATTCCAATGGCTTCCTTCTTTTTTTCTGCATTGTTTGTTTTTTCTCACTTCCAAAGCTCTCCATAACTTTGTCTCTGAATAAATCTCTGCCCTCCCACATCACCTTCCCCCTCACCTCCCGCCTCTCCTCAACTGTTTTTCATTCACACCACCCTCGGTGCCTGAGGCAACCTTCCTTTGAATATTTACCAAGTTCCTTTCCTCCTTCAAAAAACTCCTTCTGAAACATACCTATTCCATGAATCAATCCAGGTATAGTTGCCATACCCCTTCCTGCGTTTGCTCTGTTGAATTCGTGCTTTTAGATTGTAAACTCTTCAGGATAGAGCCCCCATTATTTGTTTAGCACAGCTCACCTCTTGTACAGCGTCCTGTACATCTTTAGAACTGTAAAATAATTAAGACAGCACTAAATTTCCAAAAGGGAAACAGTCACCTGTGATAAATCCAGTGAAATGCTCCCTACCCCATTTCCCTTGCTTTGGAATTTGTGGTTTGTATTTTGGTTGTTTCTCAACTAAACCCTAATGTTTCAGGTTTTCCCTTTTGTGATATTAAGAGGTTTTGGACTGTTAGACACACTTTCTGCTAACATCTTTGCTTCCCCACTTCCTCTAATACCCTAGGTACCTGAATCGTTTGAATGATGAGGAATTTCAGAAAGCCATCCGGGAACTCCGGTTAACAAAGAGTATCTGGACCATTGACTTGGCCTACCTAATGCGGCACTTTGGTGTTAAGCATAGGTTCTGCACACAGACACTTGGAGTGGACAAGGGCTATAAAAATCAGGTGAGCATCTTCATTCACTGGGAAATATCAGGCACTTTCCATCACGATCCATCAGGGCCATGCTGGTGGAGCTGTGTTATTGATGTGGTTAACCACCATTCCTGTAAGCAAGGTTTGCCTATTGCCAAACTGTCCATGAAACAATTCCAAACCCAGGTTAGATGTGGTCCCAGATATTTTCCAGCTTGCGTTTTAAAAAACAGTACGAATTCAGTGTTCATGAAAGGTTCCAACCTATTTAACAGCCTTGGAGACTGAAGCCCTCTATTTATCTACAGAACAGGTACAGCCGGGGCAGCAGCAGTGCTAGCTTCCACTACACTTCCCCCGCCAACGTGCCTTAACCCTGACCTGGAGGAACCACCTCTAGAGGTGAGAGGGGAATTCAGTCTCCATGTCCATTCAATCCTTGGCCTCTGTTGATATTGTCAACAAAAGGGCCAATTCGATCCAGTAGTGGTTATGTTTTTTCTTATGTGGAGTCCTGAAATCTAGGAACTAAATTGATACGACCAGATTCATTTCACTTAGGCAGCTGAATAGCTATCAGTTGGAGACTGCAATAACTACAGACCTGGACTGAATTTGAACTGATGAACTAGAGGAGAGGTTCTTATCCTGTTTCCAGTGACCTGAGGGAGAATGACACCTTAACCCATTATCAATCCCCTAAACCACCCAATCCCTCTCTAACCAGTTTTTAATTGAAGATTCACTTTACTAGGTTGAATTTCATTCTGATGAATTGTTCATAAATCATTCTTTATCCCTCAGTCGTTCTACAGGAAACACTTTGACACGGAAGAGAACAGAGTGAACCAGCTGTTCGCCCAGGCCAAAGCCAGCAAGGTGCTGGTGGAGAAGTGGTGAGCTTGTCATTTCATCTCCTTTCCCCTTTGGAGACTTTAGGGGCCTGAGTCTCCTTTCACACTTGTGTAACTCCACTGAGTTACTTCTGACTGTGCTGGTGTAAGTCAGACTGAATTCAGGCTCCACCCCCTCTTTATTTCCCATATCTTTTCACTTCCATTGAGACAGAGGGAGGAAGCAAAATGGAGACTGGGAAGAAGAGCAGAAAAGTGGAGCCCCGAAAGGGGAAAAGCAGCATTTTGGATTTGCTGACGGGAAACTGGCTATTTATTTAGGCTGAAAATTTGGTCTTCCATTAAGATAAACTAGTGGGGAATGTCTTCTGTCTTCTAAATAGCTTTTATTAAATAAAGTTGCCATCAGTGCTGAAGCGAATGTTGCAGTGGCACAAAACCCATTGTTCCTAGAGCTGTGCTAACACTGCTGAGCTCTGTACTTAGAGAAATAAACCAAAATCAGGCATGCGTACTTTTGCTCCCTTGGAAACCCTGTAATTTACAATATTTGCCAAATGAAGGATGACATCATAGGAGAAGGAACTTCCCTGGAGAGAGACTCAAACATGGGAGAGAGAAAAATCTCACATACGGCTTAAAACCTTATTGTTGACAGCAAAATTCGGAAGAGGAGAAAAGACTCTGGGTCATATTCAATCTGACTATAAATGGGTATAAACTGAAGTCAAGAATTGCATTCACTTCCACCAGGGCTGCATTTGACTCTGTATTGTTTACTGGGGTGGATGAGTAGTAGCAAGAGAAGAAAGGGAAGGTACTATTTGTGCCTGGAAACAATGGCCTTATTGTGCTTTTACATGCTTTTTTAAACCTGCATTTGCCAGAATCTTTAGTGTCCTGTTAATGTACTCAGAGTTTGCATGGCAGCATCTATCCACCTAGTGCTGTGACCTGGGAGGAGGAGGAGGCGGCAAAAATCTAGGCCATATCTAGCACAGTAACAAAGCTTTAGATTTGGCTCACATCAGGGAGGGGGAGGCAGTTGTATATGCGCCTGTGCAATACTAGGATTGAGAAGGCAAAGGGGTAGAGCAGTGCTGGAATAGATTAAAAAGGACATCAGTTCAGTGAGGCATTGAACACAGCCTGAACGTTTGGATCTGATCCAGGGGATGAGTGCAGACTGGTATGGAACACACCATCTGTCTGTGTCTCTGAATGAAGAACTTCAGCTCAAATAAATAGGATTACCAGGTGGGCATGGGTGATTTTCATGCTCTAAATTGGGCATAATAAAATATTACAACAACAATCCTCGCAAGAATAGAGAGCCAGACAATGCAACTTTATAATTGGGAAACTATTCTTACCTGACAAAGGTATCTTAGGATGCAGAGACCAAGATGATTGGGGATCTTGTGCCATCCAATCCCTCAGCTGAGAAAGACTTGGTGCTTTAGAGACCAGCTGCATTTGGGCTTCCGGGTGGGTGGGATGGGATTCTACAGTATCCCTAACTGCCCCATAAATAAACTAATCTCCCTAGTGTTGAATGGTTGTCAAATACTTTCTGACAAAAATGCTGCTCCAGGGCATCTGGGACATCTTCAGATTCCAATCATTTTAATGCATGCTCTATAGAACTTCAGCCAGAACGGCTCTGCTCTTCACTGGCAGCGAGGGTATAATAGACTTGAATGGAACAACTACTGTCTGCAGCTGCAGTAGAGCCCTCAACAATAAAGATAGGTAAAATAATCATAGTAATCACATAACAGAGATGGACATCGTCCACACTCACATGGTTGGGAGAGCCCAATCCAGTGAATACAGATCTCTCTCCTGAGCTTCTTTGTGAATATCTGAATTTTCTTCTGCAGCACAGTGACTGTCCAGGACATTCAGGAGCACCTGTCCCAAGGTCATGTAGCCATTGTCCTGGTGAATGCAGTCTTGTTGCTGTGTGAACTTTGCTCAAGTCCCGTCAAATATTGCTGTTTCCTCCCTATTGGCCAGAAGTGCTTCTGCAGGAATCCTGACTACCAGGGCCATTTCATTGTGTTGTGTGGCTACAACAAAGCCTCAGGGAGTATCTACTACAACAACCCTGCCTATGCTGACCGTGAGTAGCTGAAATTTGCTTCATTCTGTGTGGATTCTCCATCTCCTCGTTACTAACATGTGCATAATGCAAAACCAGCTGGAGTTTCCCTGATACCAGGCATCTGAGTCAGGCGGCACCAGCTGATTGGCCCATGATTGTTCTTACAGAATTCAATAATTTCATTCTTTTCTGGGCTGCGATTCAGATGAAGCATTGGAAATACATTCTAACAGGTTCTTCTATGGCCTGCGTACCTCTGATTGCAGAAGCCTTATGATTATTAAGAGGGACACAGTTTAGGAGAGCTAAACTATACACGTTTAGTATCTTGAAGAAAGAACATGGTGTGTAATTATACAGAGCCCACTTCTGCAGTTGTTATGCAAATAAGCATTCCCCTTGACATCAGTGGGACTACTCAAGCGAGTAAGGGCTACAAGATCAAGCCCATGAGACCTAGTTCTCTGTTTACCCAAAGGCAGGCTAAGAGCTGTTCATGAGCAAATTCTTCCCCTGGCTCAGCTTGACTAACACTCTACTCCTGTCCCACAGGAACATGCAGCACCAGCATCAGTAACTTTGAGGAAGCCAGGACAAGTTACGGCACAGATGAGGACATCCTGTTTATCTACACGGACAGCTGACATCCAAGCTTGCTGCTTTGTCATTTCTGGCGCAGTCTGCCCAGCACCTGCATGGCAGCTGGCTGCTTGTCTCAGGACTCTTACTGCAGAGACTTAGCTCCTGAATTGCAGTGGGATCTTAAACAAGGGATGCTTTATAGACATTCATACATTTATATTGCCGTGTTGTCTTCATCTTTTTATTCCTGAGGATGAAATATCTGATGTTGCAATATCTAACACACACACACATTTTAATTTTAACGTTGCACATTTGAGAGCAGTTTCAAAATGCAATCCCCTCAGAGTCCGACTCTTACAGTTGGCTGTGAGCTTGTTTCTGAATTAAAGACTTGAAATAAAACCAAGTACACGAATTTAGTCTACACTTGGGAATTTGTGCACAGGTTCAGCTACATGAAGCAAGAAAAGAAAAAGAGGAAATACACGCTGGTTTGCCTTCAAAACTGCCAGAGCTGATCTTCACTCCTGATTTAGTTATTTAATGGTCAGAAGGGTGTAGATAGGATAAATGATTAACCTGGCCCATGATTATTTTTTTTCAAGGAAGAAAATGACTTGTCAGCTGTTGACATACTGTAGCAGATTCTATCAGCATTGCCTGCATAATGGGAATGAAATACCATTTACAAAGCAAGCTTCTTGTGTAAACCCAGCTTGACTGCTCTCACCACCCGTACCTGGGGGTTGAGTTTGCAGTTTGATCTTATTGTCAGCGGAGGACCAGTCTTCCTGCTAAGGGCTATAGGCTACTCCTTCCAAGTAGTAAGCACTTAGTGTCATTTTGCCTACCGAGTTATCTTGCATGAGTTAAAACGTCTCTAGGAATGGCTTGACCAAAGTTCTGTGTTGCCCCAAAAGGCTGACTGGTGACATTTTATTTGGGCCGAAGAAATTTTAAGTCTGTGTGCAAAGGCTTGGAAACATCTTTCTACCCACTACACCACACACACACAACATTCTGCAGTATCCGGGGATCAAGTCTAGGTACAGTTTTTAAACTATTGATTAAGCAAATGCACCAGGTAGCCACCCAAGCACTGAGGGTTTATGCCTTGTGTGCAGGGGGTTGTTTTAAATGTCTGGCAGGAGAGAGAACAGATTTTGCGCGAAGCCTGTATTGTAATTTGAGGTTAAACGTTTGTTGTTGAGATTTATTGAGGGATTTCCCAGGAACAGATACTGCCAGTAGCCTGGCTCAGAACTCTGCTTCTAATTGAGAAGGCAGGGAGAACAAACTTCTCTTGGCTGAAGTCCAAAGATGTTATAGCAGGAGCCTAGACTTTCTACCTCTTCTCACTCTACAACTGTGTTTTGGAATAAGCAGCAGGGTCCTCACTGCATTCTGATGCTTTAAGCTAAACTGTAAGATTGCAGCAGGCTGCGTGCAGCCCCTTTAACATATTATCTGGGATCACCTGCCTGGCAAGGAAGCACTGAAGTGTAGGACATAATTCAGCTTTGACCTTACACTTCCTACGAATTTTGATTCCCAGTCTCATCGCCTCTTGAAATTTAGCTTTATGACTTTAACTACAATATAAATGTGCTTGGTTTTATACTTAGCCTTTTCAGCTGAGGAATCAGATAATGTACAGTTGACTTAAAGACACGCTGGCAAATACGTTGGGCCCAAAATCTGGTCTACTCTAAAATTATAACTGGTTGGAACTCACCTCCAAATTCTAAATGATTTTAAAAACAAAAGAAAAAATGTTGCTATCAATGTAAGCGCTGTAACATGATATGTTTTGTACCTAGACAACCAGCCGAGGAGACACATCTTAAACCCATTGCCTAAAGCTGTAATCCCTGATGGTGCAGATAGTAAATAAAAGGCACCCTTTCTGGTGAAAACAGCGTACAGGGAGTCAGTGTTTAGCAACATGCTAAAGGATAAAAGTTGTAAGGAAAAACGTTTTCTAATCTAGGTGGCTTGCAAACACTGGAGAGTACCCAAAAAGTACTTGATGGGGTATGTTTAATATAATCTAGAGTGCTCCTTTCTTCAGTGCCTGAAATACAGTGGCAGGTGAGTAGAAAAATCTGAAAAACCAATTTGATGGAAACGTGTTTTCAATCGGAACTCATTTACAGCAGGTGTGGCTGGAATGCACTTGGGCACCTGCATGTGAAGATGACTGGGAATTAGGATACAAGTTATTGGCTGACAGAACAGAAGCATCAGCAGTTCCATTACTATCACTGCAGAGGCCCTGTGGCCAAAACCAGTAACAGGTTTTGCCTTATAATGCCTACAAAACTGGCTAAGCTACCAGCTGGCCACTGACTTAGAGAATTGTATGTCCAAGTCCATTTGTGTCTAATTCTTCACTGTGAAGGATTTTTAGGTATGTTATTAATAACATGTCTGTAAATTAACTAGTCAGTATCTTTCGTTAATCTGTGCTTTTTTCCCCATCACATAACTCCTCCAATATAATTTAAGCACCATGGAATTTATTTTCTGAAAGGGGTATGTTTAGCCCAATGAAAAACATTCTTACAGCAGGGTTAAGAGTAATGATATGTTGCCATACAGCTGGTTTGAGCTGGACTGTATTTGGTTCTGGTGTTCAGATCCTGGTCTTGAACCAACTTGGGAGCAGACATTAGACTGCATGTATTCAACTCAAAGGCAAAATGGAATCTTGTCTCATTGTGAGAATACCTAATGTAAATGATGGAAGCAGATATATGAGTGTAATCATTTTTACTGCTGTTGGGTTAACAAGTATTTGGGTGGCTGGGTTTTAAATAGTTAAATGGAATTTAAAGATTAAATTACAGCTGATTAAATGACAAAGAAGAAAACAGGAGCCCCTCACTGCCACAGGATCTCCTACAGGCAGGGAAAACAAGTGAAGACTGCCCTGGAAGATGAGCCTAGAGAGAAGAGGTGAAGGCCATATTTGAGTAGAGCTGATATTGAGTAGGCACGAGTCAAATTTTAGGTTAAGAAAGCAGTTAATTGGGCAAAAATAAAGAATGTCTATCTTTTTTCTGTTACAAGTTTGCTTATCAAAAAGCTCATCCTGAAAATGTTTCTGTGTAATATCTTGTTTTATTCATATTGTCCACAGCAAAGAAAGGGATATTTTACATGCAGAGAAATTTTATACATAAATATATTTTGTCTGTAATTGAGCCATTCTCAATAAAGATTTTAAGTGAACCCTATAGCATAGTGTAGCAGCTGTATTTGTCAACCAGTTTATTATGCAAAAATGTGTGAAGATCTTTAAAAGAAGTATGTATTAAACTAGAAATGATACAATTAGCTGAAACTGCCATTTTGAAACTCTTAAGAGACAAATATTTACTTCAGCTGTGGGTACGCTGTCATTAGGATATAGGTTCGTATTCCTTTCACTTTTCCCAGACACATCACTACATCAGACTATACCGGGCAAACAAAAAGGGAAGCAAAACTGGTTACATTCCAAGCTCAAAGCATTCCATGTACCATTGCTATCCACACATTACAGTTGTCTTAGGCATCACACAACCAGTGGGTATCCTAGCTGAGTGCAACTCTTTGGTTGAGATCTTCAGCTCTGCACTGGTGCAACCTACACCAATTTCTCTGCATTGTTTGAAAGAAGCCACAAGAATTGCAACTGCTGCACCAATTCAGCTGCTCCTTCTAATTCCATCTCACAATGCCATGCTGGGCTTTTGGAGGTTCCTTAAAAGCCTCTGTGCCTCTAGCACCATTACTGAGTACTGCAGGAGTACCCAAGGGCATTTGTTCAACTGTGGTGTTATGGTATGGGGTGGGTATATGTGCTAAACTGCTGCAAGGTCAAACTAAGTGATAAACCAGGGGTAGGCAACCTTTCAGAAGTGGTGTGCCGAGTCTTCATTTATTCACTCTAATTTAAGGTGTCGCGTGCCAGTAATACATTTTAACGTTTTTAGAAGGTCTCTTTCTATAAGTCTATAATATATAACTAAACTATTGTTGTATGTAAAGTAAATAAGGTTTTTAAAATGCTTAAGAAGTTTCATTTAAAATTAAATTAAAATG
Organism: Platysternon megacephalum; assembly: GCA_003942145.1. Classification (NCBI taxonomy): domain Eukaryota; kingdom Metazoa; phylum Chordata; order Testudines; family Platysternidae; genus Platysternon; species Platysternon megacephalum. The sequence continues at coordinate 1,948,366 of QXTE01000240.1, read as the reverse complement.
CAGAGCCCCCCGGACCGGTGGCCAGGACCCGGGCAGTGTGAGTGCCACTGAAAATCAGCTTGCGTGCCGCCTTCGGCACGCGTGCCATAGGTTGCCTATCCCTGTGATAAACCATAACATCCTGTCAATCATCCTGTCAATAGTTTCCTTTGTTAGTGTTTACATACTTTTAATGGGATCAATACACAGAAGCCTTATCTGCACCAATGATTCCCAACTAATAGATCACGTCCTGTTTGGGGCCACTATCTGGTTCTAGGTGGGCTGTATTAAATGCTTTATAATACAAAACAATAGAAGGAAAGCAATGAAATCCCAGACTCTAGTTAAATTGTATAAAAAATAAATACGGCCAAATCTCAACCTGGAGGTGGTGGTATATATAGAGAGAACAGAAGATAGGCAAAAATACCCCCCTGCAGAGAGAGAACCAGTCCTGCTGCTTACAAGCATTTCAGGCAGTTTGTTTTGCCACAGAGCTGGGGTTTCCTGCTTTCTTGTGCTGCTTGGATTAAGTGCTTAATGTGGGTGTGACACGGGGAGAGACAGGAAAGTAAAAGTGAGCAGACAGATCCAATGCATGTCACGAACAAAGCTTAAAAATATTACATTTCTTTCTTTCTACTGACCCCCCCTTTTCCCCACTCACACCACATGGTCTGTTCCTGCATGTAATAATAATGAATTCCACTATCATTTGTTATACCCATGGATTATGCAATGGTTGTATTTCTGGTGGGACAGTCACCGGACTGAAGGTTGGAAGCTACTCGCCTATACTACAGAAAAAACTTCCTAGGCAGCCTTCTTAAATTTTTTTTTTTGTTCGTGTAATCTGGGGCCCTGCTTAGAAGCTTTAGTTTCCTGTATTTAAAAACTGGCTACAGGAAAATAAGACAACAAAATCCTGAAGTGCTATGAAAGTCTGCAATAGTAATACATTCCATTACAAAGTACTGAACACTGTTCTTTTTGGCTTGGCTGTAATTTAAAAAGATGTCTCGCTACAAAGCTGTCTGTCCTTCACAGCCAAACTAATCAATGCTCTAGAAAGCAACATTCATAATAGCTTCGTGGAGTTTAGATTAAAGCCCTAATAGAATGTGTAGCATTTAATCCTGCTTGACTGAGATTTTTTAAATTGTAGAGCATTAAGATGGTTAAGATACAAATTGGATATTAGGAGCTAGATTCTGAACTAAAATTTATTAGTATAAAACAGAATAATGCCTTTGATTTCAATGGAGTTACTCTGGCATTACAGATAAGTTTGGTTTTAGCACTGGAAAAGGTCTACAAAGTACCCAGTGCTACCCCCTGCCGTTGTAGGATTACTTTCTCACACTGTTTACTGATCACTTGTCATAAGTGTCCCAAACAAGAGAACTTCCACCAATTCTCTTAAGAAAATTCTACCACTAAATTTTTTTTATTGGGAATTCTACAAACAAATCTTTTTCTTATTTTTATTCCATCCTATATACTTTTAGACCCTTGGCTCACTTTAAACAATTACTTATCCTTCAAAAAGGAACAGGAGTACTTGTGGCACCTTAGAGACTAACAAATTTATTGTAGCATAAGCTTTCGTGGGCTACAGCTCACTTCATCGGATGCATGCAGCGGAAAATACAGAAGGAAGATATATATATACACACACATGAAACAATGGATCTTACCATACAAATTATAAGGAGAGTGATCAGTTGTCAGCAGGAGAGAAAAATAAGTCTTTGTGGTGCTAATGAAAATGGCCCATTTCCAGCACTTGACAAGGAGATATAAGGAACTGTAGGGGGCGGGAGGGGGGGAAGATAAGCATGGAGAAATAGTTTTACCTTGTGTAATGGCCCATCCACTCCCAGTCTTTATTCAAACCTAATTTGATGGTGTCCAATTTGCAAATTAATTCCAATTCAGCAGTTTCTCCTTGGAGTCTGTTTTTGAAGTTTTTTTGTTGTAATATTGCGACTTTTAGGTCTGTAATCGAGTGGCCAGGGAGGTTGAAGTGTTCTCCAACTGGTTTTTGAATGTTATAATTCTTGACGTCTGATTTGTGTCCATTTATTCTTTTACGTAGAGACTGTCCGGTTTGGCCAATGTACGTGGCAGAGGGGCATTGCTGGCACATGATGGCATATATCACATTGGTAGTTGTGCAGGTGAATGAGCCTCTGATAGTGTGGCTGATGTGATTAGGTCCTATGATGGTATCCCCTGAATTGATATGTGGACGGAGTTGGCAACGGGCTTTGTTGCAAGGATAGGTTCCTAGGTTAGTATTTTTGTTGTGTCGTGTGTGGTTGCTGGTGAGTATTTGCTTCAGGTTTGGGGGTTGTCTGTAAGCAAGGACTGGCCTGTCTCCCAAGATCTGTGAGAGTGATGGATCGTCCTTCAGGATAGGTTGTAGATCCTTGATGATGCGCTGGAGAGGTTTTAGTTGGGGGCTGTAGGTGATGGCTAGTGGCGTTCTGTTACTTTCTTTGTTAGGCCTGTCCTGTAGTAGGTGACTTCTGGGTACTCTTCTGGCTCTGTCAATCTGTTTCTTCACTTCAGCAGGTGGATATTGTAGTTGTAAGAACGCTTGATAGAGATCTTGCAGGTGTTTGTCTCTGTCTGAGGGGTTGGAGCAAATGCGATTGTATC